>JARFTM010000118.1:0-105025 GCA_030278935.1 Trichoderma polysporum | reverse complement strand
ACTTTTTTTAAGTTCCGCCCCCCCCCCCCCCCCCCCTTTTTCTTTTGTCATTCTTTCTTTCGTCAAATGCTTCAGACAATCACGTACTCTCCTCTTCTACCTCAAGAGCTTCAACCTTGGCCTTTCCTAACCACGCAACATCCTCCTTAGCCGTCTCCTTTCGTATTGCACTCAGCTCATCTATAAACGCTGGAACAAACGTCCCCGGCCCCCGAACATCATCCCTCACCGCGGCTCTCTCTGCCGCAATCTCAAACAAGACCATGCCCGCCAGCGCCGCAATCAGCGGGTCGCTTCGAAACGCGGCAACCATGGCGCTGACGGTAGTTCCAAGCGTGCATCCCGTGCCCGTGACCTGGCCGAGGAACTCATGTCCATTGTCGACACGGAGGGTACGAGATCCGTCGCTGAGAACGTCTGTCTTGCCGGTGAGGATGACGACGGCGCCGGTGCGGCGGGCGAGGGCCTTGGCGACGGAGGCGCGCTGCGGGATGGTTAGGGAAGAGGAGGAGTCGACGCCGCGTTGGGTGACGGATGTGCCGTAGACGGTCTGGATTTCGCGCTCGTTGCCTTTGATGATGGTGAAGTGGCCGGAGGAGAGGAGCGTCTTGACAGCGTTGCGGCGGATGGAGGTTGCGCCGGCACTAGATATAGAAACAACAAATGTGTTAGCAGTAGAATTATTTGATTTGAAGAAGAGCCAAGAGTGAAAAATGGGAGTGAGTGTATATGAAAAAGGGGGTAAAGAATGGGGCAAAGAGCAATCGTACCCAACAGGATCGAGCACAACAGGTCCTCCAGCGGCATTGTACGCTTGCAGCGCCTGAATGTGGTTCTTTAGCCCTTCCGGCGTCACGGTTCCCATGTTAATGACGAGAGAGCCTCCCAGCTTGGCCAGGTCGGCTGCCTCCTCGGCGTAGTTGGCCATGATGGGACTGGCTCCCACAGCAAGGGCAACGTTGGCAGCAAAGTTTTGCACAACCTAAGAGATCAATAAATCATTCATTAGTCACTGATAAACTCATGCAATGGATCCCATTTCTTCTCACCAAGTTAGTCATATTATGAGACAAAGGCGTCGTCGCCGCCACAGTCTTAATAACATCCGGGATCCGGCCAGCCGTAACCTTACCCACCAAGTCTCGTGCCGCAGCAGCCGGATCCGCCGCCGCAACGAGGGCGCTCACAACGGCGATGCCATCAAGGCTCTTTGCGGGAGCGGCGCTGGACTCGATGAGTACGGAGGTGGCGTTGGAGCCGTTGATGCCGCCGATGCAGACGGTCGGGATGGAGGCGTGGCCGGCGGCGGAGAGGCCTAGGAGGATGGTGCGGATGCCGATTGTGCCGATGATGGATTTTGTGTCTTTTTTGCTGGGTGGGAGGGTTAGTTTAAGTATGAGATCTTTGCCTTTCAAGCATGTATATGTATAATAGAAAAGGGGGGAGGGGGAGAGCGGCACGCTTTCTTGACTCACGTTGCGGTGGCATAGACGGTGCCCAGGCCGAGATAATCGGCGCCGGCTTCACAAGCTTTGAGGGCTTCTTGAATCGAGCTAGCTGTTACGCCGATGATTTTGTCGGGGCCCAGCAGTTTTCGCGCTTCTTCGTATGCTATCGTTTCATGTCATTAGCCGTCTTTTTCTTCTCCGTTTTTACCATTCCGTCTCTCATCTGCAAATCAACAAGAAGTAGATTTGAATCTCAACCAGAAAAAGAAACCCCCCGAATGCAGAAGTCATATTCCTCCTTAATAGCATACAATAACATTAGAGATAAAGGAAAAAACTCACCCATATCATCCTGTCCAATATGCACTCCCTCACATCCAACCTCAACCGCCACATCCACCCGGTCATTCACCAGCAACGGCACGCCATACCGCTTCGTAACCTCATGCAGCGCCCTTGCGGCTTTAAGTGCCGTTTCTCTAACGCTGTGCTTGTCGCGATACTGAACAATCGTGACGCCTCCTTGGACAGCCGCCTCGACGACTTTGGTGAGGTCTTTGTTGCCAAGGATTGCGGGCGTGGAGTCAGTGACGAGGTATACGCCGTAGTTTATTTTCTTTTTGTCCATCTTTTTCTTTCTCTTTGCACTTGGCTCTTTACTTTTTTTCAATTAAGGGGGTTTCTTATGATTTTAATTTGTTGCCAAAAAGGGGGAGAAGTTGTGCTTTTGAGGAAGACAATGTTTATGTGAAAACTGTGAGGTTGTAGGGGCAGGGCGCAAGTTTGATACCCGGGACGCGGCTATGATCGGACCCATATTGAGCTCCATGAGCTCTCATGGCGTCATATTGAAGTAGCTCGCCAAATGAGCAAACGATCGGTGAAATATGAATAATTATATAAGTAAACAATACCGACCGAGATTGATAAATTTGTTATACAATGCGAATTAAATCATCCCCGAAATCTACTTTCTGCGCATCCATCTCTTCACATCTACACCCGAAATTCACCGTTCACAATAAAATACTCAAGGTCACTTTGATCGACGCCATCGAATCATTAACAATCTCATGCATCTGAATATAACGATTTCAACTTCCTAGACGCTCTAGTTTCATCCAAATATATCCTGTATATTGCGTCAAATACTGATTCGAAATCTACCATTTATACAATTAAACCACAACACCATATAACTCATGTTAGCAACTTTTTTTTCTTCCTCTCTCCTTGCGTGAGCTTCCTGACACGCCCGTTCAGATATTATTACAGCCCCTCCTATCCCACATTTACTGCAGCATGGAATCTAGGCTTTCGCCAAGCACGCCCTCAATCTTGACAATCCACCTATGCGTTTCTCGTTCAACCACTTCGTCATCATCTTCTTGCAGTTCGCTAATTCTAGGAAGCATTTCGTGAAGCATCGAGAGCCATTCCTCGCCTAGTCGATCCGTCAATGCCTGTTCGCACTTGACGGCTGCCAGCCGCACTGCCGCCTTTTCTGATCGCAGATGCTTGAGCAACGCTGAATTCAATTCTTTCTGATGTGTCTGAGAGTCTGCTGCTGCTGCAAGTTCGACCGTGGTGGGGATCAGGGCTTCGCTAACATCGACAGTCGTTGCGTGGGCATACTGCTCCATCAACACAGGAGCAATCACTCCGAAGTGTGATGGCGCTTGCCAGAAGTCGTCCTGATCATGCTCGAAGCACTTGGCTAACGTATTGAGCACACGGTTCCAAAGCTGCCGCTCACTACTAGTCTTGGGGTCGATATTGCTGAGAATCTTGACGGCATCCTCAAGAACGTATGTGGCATAGTTGGTCACGATTGACTTGAGATTATCGAAGAATGACTGCAGGAATCCGTAGACGCTGTAGCGTCGGGTTGCCAATCCAGCTTTGTCATCTTTGGGAAGGCCAGTGCTTGACCATTCGATGAGCTGCACAAATACAGGTCGGAAAGAGGCGTCGTTGAGCTTGTAAATCATCTTCAGGACCTTGTCGTTCACCGAACCTTCCAATGCAGTGACACGAGCCAATGCTGCCTCGCTGGTCTCGCCCTTGGCGAGGATCTGCCGTCGCAAATCGAATACCTTCAACAAGATGCTGGACAGAACTCCGACATTCTTAGTAATGGCAGACTTGGGATGTTTGTCGATGGCCATCCCCAGCATATTGATGTATTCGGATATAGCCTATTGTTCTCCATATTAGTTTTCACCTCGTCTTCTACATCTCTAATAAGGGGATTTCTTACCGAAAAGCCGTTGGATCTTGCGCTGTCCCAGTTCAGATCCAAGTTGGTGAACATCTCCTTTGCTTCGAGTTTCTTTGCAAGGAATTCGAGGCAGCTCTCGCGAGCCTCGTTGGTTTCGGAATCGAGGTTGGCGTCTGCTGACTTATTGGAGACCTCCAAGATTTGGCCGATATAGGTCGAAAGCATAAAGGGCAGATGCTCAGCTAGAGAAGTAATAAATCCGTAGCCAGCTGAATGAAGCTCCAAGTCTAGTGAATCTTCTTGCAGACTCTGGTTGAGATAGGTTAACGCTCGAGGAATAGCAATGGGTAGCACTGGCACAATGGCGTCTTGCAACACGTCGACGAGAGATGTAAGGCACAGGAGAGCCATGATACGAAGCTGCTTCTCGTCTTGGCCAAGACAGTGCTCGCCTGCAATTGTTGACGCAGCTGCAACCACGGCCTCAATATCCTTCTTGCCGTATTTCTCTGCAATCTTGTCAACACAAGTGACCGCTGTATGCTTGTAGCGGATATCGCTGGACTCCCGAATTGCAGCCGTGAGTTGAGGCAGGAAAGTGAGCAAGGCTACTCTTGAAGCAGGATCTGTGTTACTCTCCGATCCCACACGAAGCTCCAGAGCGCGAAGGACCTTTTGACGTAGATCAAGGCTGGGTCTATCGAGCAGGCTTTCCACGGCTTTGATGAATTCGCCAATTGAAAGCAAGTTCAGCAGGTTGGACAGTGCGTTTCCGCATCGGCTGTGTAGGCTCTTGTTCGACTTGACTATATCTGCCAGTAATAGTACGTCCTCAAGCAGAGTTGCATAGAGTTGGCGGACCTCCGACGTCTCCATATCATCTCGATCGGCGAGCTTGCTAATCTGCGTCTTGAGCTTTCTGTTTGCCAAAAGGCTCGGTAGTACAGAAAGCTGGCGAAGGGCAATCTTCTCAACGTCCTTTTCTTCGTCCTCATCACCGCTACCAAGTAGCACAAGCGACAAGGCAGGCTTGGGCTTGAAAAGATCTGAAGTAAGGTCGAGCAATTTGACCAAGGTCTCCAGCTGGATTTCGACGCTGAAATCGTTGAGGAGATCCAGAACGAATTGGAGCAAATCGTCGTTCAGCTCATATCGGTCGACAAGCATGCTCACTAGCGTAAATAAGAACTCCTTGGGCCCCATAGTCTCAACCAATGCCACGAACAGGCCGTGTCGTCGGTGTACCGGGATATGCTCGTATGCGGTCGTAAAACTGATAAGGATATCCGAAGCTCCGGCAACGGGGCTCTTCTGGCCTTGTCGTAGCGATTCAATCAACGGAGGTACGACTTCCTTGATCGTCTGTGCTACAACATGGGCGGAGTAGTCGTCGCTCTGGCGAAGAACGGATGTGCCCATAAATGTGAAGATGGGCATTACACTGTGCAACACCAGGTGCGGCGCGATTGTTGCTAAATTTGCAACCAGTAGTAAAGCGGCATTCTGGACAACCGGGCTCGATGACTTCTGGATGCAGCTAACAAGCAAGTCTCCGTAGCCGCCAGAGCTGTCTACCTTGAGATTCTTGTTGGCCTTGTATGCTGGCATCATGGCCAGAAGGCTGCGCAAAATCAAATTCTGTAGGTAACCCAGTTCCGAGCCAACAACGGTCCTGAAATGCTGCAGTTCAGACAAAGCTGTGAACAGGCCGTCGAGCAGTTCGGGATGTGACACGGGATCTGAGCTATCGACGATTTGTAGAACAAAGGTAACCTTGCGCAATGCACGACTTAGCTCGGGAGTAACCTGAGTGTTTAGACCGCGGTTGGCATCAGAAGAGCTTGTTCGCCTCCGTTTGTTGGGAGGAGGCTCAGTAATCATCTTGGTGCCAGTTTGAATCGAGTCCAGGAAGAAAGACAAGATGTCCGTCGTCAAGGGTACGGACTTGAGAAGGTCTGCAGCCTCGCCTGGGATGATAGATTCAGTACTGCCGGCAGTAGCCTCTGACTCTTGTGAGAGTTCTAAGAATTGCTCCGCCACCATGAATTTTATTTCGTCCTTCATCAAGGTCCACATCTTCTTGATCCGAGAGAAGGCTGCTCGAATGAGGCCTGACCTTTCTCCATTCGTAGTATCCATGTCCTTTAGCAGCTTAAACACAAATTCAAGTCCAGTGGCGTCGTTAGGAACAATGATGTCAATGAACTGGGAGTCCAAGACAGACTTGTCCAGCTGTTGAGAGAGGCAAACATCTGTCGCCTCGGACTCCGTCAAGTCAGCCCATGACTGCAGAGCTGGTAAGAGGAGCTGTGTCCGCGTCACGCTAGATACACCACGGATTTCGTTCAGTGACTTGAGAAGTCTGCTCTTTACAAGTGTTAACGGAGTTGAGACAATGTGAGAGGCAAAGAATGTTAACAGCGCCAATCTACCAGATTGGGAAAGATGATCTTTCTTGTCCAAAGACGGCTCGGGAGCAAGCTGGTATTTCCCAGTCTCGATGGCGGACTTGAGAATAGCAGAAATGTGATCTGAATCCATGATACACTCTTCGACGGCCGGCAGAAGCTGAAGGTGGAGAAATTTGCAGGCAATATCTACCCCTAGAGCTGCAACGTCCTTGGATTTGAGCTTTCCATAGAGAGACTCAGCTCCCCATGCCTTTACCGATTTGTTAGTAAACGGGGGTGCGTAGAGCCCAGCTGCTACTGTAATCAGATCTGCTGCTGCTTGGCGCACTCGTCTGGAAGGATCGCCCAGAGCAGCAACACAGTAGGGGATGAGAGCTTGGATGTCTGCTGGGGAGTCATTTGCAGCCTTTAGCCTGTCTTTAACCATATCCAAAGCTGCAGCCCGGGCTAGTGCTGGATACAGCCCACACCAAATCCGAATAAAGAAGCTGTAATATGTGCAATCCTCGAACGCAGACTCTCGCTTGAGCTTGGGGAACTGGTCGAGCCGGCTAAGAAGCTCCGTCTTTCGCGGAGTTTGGTCTGAGACGATGGAGACGAATAAATCACTAAGGCTGCCAAAGATTTCATCATCTTCTGGCAAGAGAGAGCAGGAGAGTGATGAGGAGCTGCTAGCTAACTCTTCAAGGCCTGCTTCAGGGTTCTGTGCCTGCTGAGCTTGAACAGTATCCTCAACCTCGTTAGCATCTCTTGTGGATTCAGGCAGTTTCCTTGTGCGGAATGAGAGGTCCAGTTTCATTTCCAGCTCCTCAATATCAAATTTGACCTCCTCAATGACCGATTGAATGATATCTCCAGCTGTTCCGGTAGTTTGCGACAAAGCAATCAGAGTAGATCCGACTTCCCGGCGCAGGGAGCCATCTTTGTCGTTTTCATCATTAAGTTCGTGAGCTGTCAGGAGCAGCGACTTGAAGATGACAGAAATCTGCTTATCTTTCAGAATCTGGCTACCCAAAATTGTGGTGATTGTTGTAAGACCACGCGAGTCGCCCTTCTTTACTAGTCTTTCCACCAGTGCCAAGCACAATCCGTTTGCCAGCTTGTCCACACGACGTTCGTGACCAATTTCGACAAGAAGGGTGCCGATATCCTGAACCTTCATCAGCGCTTTAGTAACTTTGCTGCTCATCTGTTTCGCGGATCGGAACTGGGCCAATATCGTTAAGCATACGAGACCCGGTCGAACGGTTTCGCCAGTCCAGCCGTGAACGAGTTGCTGCATCAATGCCGTGACAGCATTATCATGAAGATCACCCTTTGAAACAAAGACCGTCATAGCCATATAGGAAGCAATTTGAAGACTAGGGACCTTTTTCATGACGAGTGATTCGGCGAAGATGGGGCCCAACCTATGTAACAGCGCTTGGCTGCTGTCGCTCTGCACCGCAGCCCGACCAGACTTGGTGCGGTCTAGGATGCCGCTCACAGCTTCTGTTATGAGTCCGCCCCAGAATGTGATGAGAGCCGGATATTGATACCCTTTCCGGCATGATTCGAGGGTGTACTCAGATACGGCGGTTAAGAAATCAACTTGATGAACGGCTTGGTGAACGAAGATGGATCGAGGTGGTGACGTGAGAGATCGAATATACGGATCGAGAAATCGGAACTGACTTGGGATCTTCGGGGGCAAGATTGATAAGAGGGTTGCAAATGCGGTGATGGAGTGGTACGGTAAGAAGGTCATAAGCAGAATGGACGTATTTTCTACATGAATGCTGCATGGGTAGACAAGTCAGTTAATCAGTACTCAGTTAAGAGGTTGCATTGGATTGTTCTGGGATTTTACGCACGAAAATCGTCTAATTAGCCACTCAATGGCCTTGATCGCGGGCATTAGCCTCAAACGGCTGCCCACAAGTCTCAGGAACGCCTCAATGTGTCGATCCAGCTCTTCATTTTCAGCAATTGTGAGCTGATTTCGGTCTTGGTTCTGGCTCTCTTCGCTGAAAATTGTTGACTGGAAGAGGGCAAATCGGCCATCGAGTTGACAAAGCTCTTCAAAGCCCTGGTGGCATGTCGCATACAGAGTTTGATAGCTCTGGGCTGCTGCGACTCGGGGTTCCCAGATCAAAGATTTTGAGTGAGAAGCCCTTTGCGCTTTGATATCCAAACTCGATTTTGAGTTTGCGGCAACCTGCGCCAGCTGCGCGGCAAGCGAGCTCGCCATTATGTCGAGAGTTGAGGCTCCAGGTCGGAAAACGGTATTCGAGATAGAAGAAATTAAGAACGCGGCTATCTTCACTGTGGCGCCTTGAAGCCTACTGTGAACTTTTTTTTTTTCAAGACTTCAAAGATTGGCGGAGACTTGCCGATTGTTTCTTATCGATAACGCCGCGCTAGTTAGTGGTTGCAGAATTTACGCTCTAGCATAGCCACGTGACTCATTCACTCTTTGTTGACCAAATAGGTGGGCCTGTTATCTAGGCCTACTTCGCATGCGACAGAACTTCATCGTGGGGGTAGCCTGGAAGAGGTATTTCTACCGAGACGCATTTATGCTCTCTCCCCCATTTCAAATTATACCTATCCATGTGCTTGTTCAATAGATTTTTGAATGCTTCGGTAGCTAGCTAGTATCAACATTTACTTAATGAGCTTATCAACGTAATATTTCTGTGGGGCGTAAAGTAATATGACGTGCTGTATGGCTTTCGTTCCTATCGACAGTGATTTGTCTATATAAGACAAAGACAATTTCCAAAACGAGTTCTCTTTCATCTGAACTGCAAATGAATTGTGAGTTAAAAGCACAGCGTTCCACTACACGAAGCCTTAACCAATAGGAGCTTCTCAAGGCTAGCAAACAGACAGGCTGAATTATTCGGCACAAACTCCGGTGAGAAGTGGGGAGGCGAGCGACTGCGGGCAGCTACTCTGTATCTAAGCATTGAGAGATGCGAAGTCCGGAAGATCATCATCCGAGCTTCTACATATTCGAACCTCCGCTACCGGACCAATTTTACCGCATCTACAAAATACAGCTTTCCGGAAGGAGGACTCTGGCAGGGTGTATTATAAGATGGCTGTGAGTAAAACTATAATTCTAAGGCTACTTTGCAAAAAGGCTCACTCAGTACAGAAACCGTATCCTCAGGTCGTTCTTCTGGGAGACTCGCTGCTTGAGTTTGCTGCTACAGTCTTGGGCGGCTTCTCATTCCAAGCAGCTCTTCAATCACGTAAGGTGCCGAAATAAGCCTTTTAAAAATATTGAATAAAAATTCTGAACGGAGTTTATAGGTTTGATAAGGCGGTTTGACGTAATCAATCGTGGCTTTGGAGGATGGAATACGGCAAATATCGTCAAGTATTTGCCTGAGCTCATTGCGGAGCCATCTGCTTCGTCACCAAAGATTGAGTATTTGGTAAGTGCGAATGACAGGTGGTGCCTTGTTTATCATTAGTATATGCTGAGAAGAAGGAAATATCTCCAGATGATTCTCTTGGGAGCAAATGACGCAGTTATTCCTTTGGAGACCACCTCGCAGCATGTTCCTCTTGAGACATATAAAGAGAACCTGAACAAGATTATCAACTATCCTCGGATACGAGCTCACAACCCCAAGATCCTGCTGGTTACTCCTCCGCCAGTTGATGAGATCAAGCTCAAAATACTAGATACTGCACAGGGCCATGCATCCGCGATTCGAAGCTCGGCCATATCCGCGTCGTATGCGGAGAAAGCTCGGGAAGTAGCTCGCGAGAATCCAGGTGTAATTCTCATTGATCTCTGGCAAGCCATTATGGGTGAAGCTATTTCCATGTCGCCAGAAGATTATCAACCTGGAGGGCCTTGGTTGGGATCACCTGAGAATGGAAAGCCAGGAGGGCTGGACCAGCTTCTCCCGGATGGACTTCACATGGGTGGAAAGGGATACAGAGTGTTTTTCGATGAAATCAAGGCACATATTGGGCAAGACATTAAGCCTGATGACAGGACCGATTACGTGATGCCAGATTGGAAGACTGTTAATCCCCCCAAGGTGGATCTGCCGAAGGTAAAGCCTGTTCCCCTCGAGTAGATGGACTGCTACATAAGATACAGAGTACATAAGATACCTACATATAGACGAAGTAGAAGTGCCTCGGAAATTATAGAGTAGAGTAATTAAACGCAATATTCACATCTGTATCGACATATGACAGTGTAGATCTAATCAGCATAGATAAGTAATAATCAGCTGATACTGGGTGTTCTTCGTATAAAGACGGCATCATGAAGCTACTGGGGGTATAATAAATGTTCCGTGCTGTAGGTAGCATTGAGACAGACAGGGCTGTCTGCGGGGAAGAGCAAGCTTACAGCCGGGCTACATCGCTGCTCTCTCTGCTGCCTTGCGCTAGGCTGGCCGGCCGATACGCGCTGTAAAGCCGGTGACATTAGCTGTGCTCGTACTGTCAATAGCACTGACCCTAGCAGCCTCCGTACAGGCACGACTATAAAGGACTAGCACCTGTGGTTTGGTGTTGTGGGGAGAGCCAGGTGCCAGCGCAACCACTAAGCTTAAGGCGGGCTGGAATCCTAGATGTGGCGATCAGCCAACCTCGCATCATCACACAACCGGCATTCGTCCTCCATCCCTTGGACCTGAAACTGCTTGCTTGCCCTTCGCAGCTGTTTATTTACGTTTTGCCTTGCCTTGTTTGCGCGTGGACGTCACACTCGCACGGGCCCACCGATCGATAACTGGCTACGGCCTCCCGCTTCTTCTGTCTCCGTTTTCTCTTCGTCTTCTCCGTCGACTAACTCCGCCCAAATCTGCCTTTTCAACGCTTCCCTCCTCAACGCACTCAATAACTCACCCGCTGACTGATTCGCCAACTTGCGCTTACGGCGCATTTCGAATATTGATATTCCTACCGTCCACTGAATCAACCTATCGGCTACCTGTTAAGCGGTACGCGGTCGCCGCGACTCTTCCTGCGAAAAGAAGCACTTGCACCTTACAAAGCATTTTCGAACCTACATACACATATATACATATTCTCCACTTGTACCTTCGCACTCGGTTATTGCTTTGCCCAAGTCGCATAACTATATCATATACACAACGTTTGAACTGCACGTCTTAAAACAGAACACGCCCGCATACGAGACTTCTCCGGTGTGGCTAAACCCACAATCTTGGTGCCGCTTTGTGTCAGTGCCGACACAGTATCTACCACGCGACTTCGCCACTACTTGAAACCTCCCTGTCTCTCTTGACATATCAAATACTCGACAAGCCCAAAATCTGATTTTCTCCAAGCCATAGCGCACGCACTGCGTTATCGGCAGAGTGGCCCACGGGTCCAGGGCAAGGAGATGTGGCCGGGGAGGTGGATCGTGAACTGTTGTTAATACTCTGGGATTGAAACCAAAACACGGGCTACGCTGCACCACACTATCCAAAGCGAACACCGAATCCTCAACAACCTGTTACTTGCTCGTCGTACTCCTTGTGGCTTCAACGTTGTGCAACCCTAATTGAACCCTGATCGTTGTTTCTTTGCGTTGATACCTAGGGTCAATATCCCCTTTTTTGCACCTTGTTCAGTATCGCACTATCCTCTCCCAACGACTCGACGTCTGCGCTCTTATATGTTTTGTTATTCCCCACCTTGAAATCCCTTCAGACATGGAATCCCGCTTTTCTGTGTCCCGAGAAGAGCTGTACAACCTGCAGATGGAGCTGAAGCAGGTCCAGTATGCCCAAGCCAACTACGCAGAACGAATTCTAAGATTAGAGAAGCGCCAAGCAGACGATTCCGCTCTAAAGTCCGTGTGGAATTCCCCATTTCCAGGAGTTCTAGCTGGAACGCCACAGCATGGTGAGCTATAGTCCTCAATCCTCGTCCTCTGCAAGACTTGGATTTTTCTAACTACAAGTGCTCTTTAGGACCGGTCCAGATTCCCCAAAACGATGTCTTTGACGACTTGGATGAGCAGGGAGAGCAGCTGCTAGGCTCTCTACATCTGGGTCCCGCAGAGGAAGAGCCAGTTCGCCGTGGCGGTGCAGCTTCACGAGCAAACAGTGTCCGGTTCGATGAAAGCGCTTTGCATGGATCAAGCTGGGGCGCCCAAAATAACCGCCACTCTGGAGACTTTGGTCAAGTTCGCCCGGGCACTGGCTTCATGATGGAACGATCACTATCACATAAATCAGACGGCAGGCATAGCTCGGCTGGGCACTCGGTGCATTCTCATCATTCTGTAGCGTCAGGTCGAGCTAGTAGCATTGGCCTCGACACCAACTTTGCCACTGGCGATGAAGACGATGACGATTCTTCCTTTGATATGCCTGGGCTTCCAGCCTCCGTCTACGTCCTGGGGACTGTGCCGTCCATTGTTCGTTGCTGGCTGACTACAGATTATGCCCATGGAACGTTGCTCTACGCGGACATTTGTACTGGGTCGCAAAAGTCTACAATTGAGTATTCGCTTGTAAAAGAGCTAGACTTCCTCAGCGATTTTCATCGAGACGCCAACGGAGTTTATAAGGCTAGGCTGGACGTTTATCTTGCAGAAGCTGTCATCACGCGCCATAGTAGCAGGTCAGACTCTGCCGCGGGGTCGGTTCCCTCGATGTCAGTTTGCTTTGAAATGTGTGGTGGTAGTGAGCAAACCAAACTGAATCAGGATGCAAAAGCGGTTCGTATCTTCATCGGAAGCGATGCCCTAAGGGCACATGCAGCCGATGTCCTTTTCTCCCAGAATACAATGGTGCTGTACAGTAATGAGCGAGATCGGCTGCGGGTTCCCTTTATTCGCCCGGAAGATGAGGAGGTATTCCGCCATATAACCACCGTCAGTGCTGCCCCAGAACGACCGAAACTAAATGCCAATGCTGCACCATTCGTCTTTGGGGATACCAACCGAGCCGACAGCGAAGAAAAAGTAGCAGCCGCGTCAACCACGACGTCAGCAACGACAATAGCTACTCCCACATCCACGGCGACAACGGCCAAAGAGCCAGGAAGCAGCGAAACAAGAAGCCAGGCGTCACCCGCAACATCACATTCTGAGCCTTCAGATCGTGTTCGAGCGAACAGTGTTCCCGACTATGAAGAGGAAACAGAAAAGTCTGGAGGAGATGCGAATAGCTCTGAGCGCCGGAGAAGGGATGGATCCAGCGCATCTGAAACTTCACGACGAGATACGTCATCAGGTATATGGGGCTCTTGGCGCAATCCCAATGCGAGCGGAACGGATCAGCGTGAGACTGGGCCTTTGAGCGGATATCAGCCGGCACCGCGAGGGCGTAATATGAAGATTCTCAAAGCCCCGAAATCCAGCTCATCATCCGCGCGGACAGGAGCATCGTACGAGCCCCCTCTCCCATCGAAATCTGAACTCGGTCGGCGGAAGAGCCAGGTTAGTATAAGCGGCGAAAGCACCATTGCCAATGCTGGCATTAAGTGGGAGATTAAAAAGCCAGCGGCGCCAAGTGAAGGAAAAGGTGAGGCAGCAAAGTCTGGTTCAGTTTCTAGTGGTCGGGCAGCCTCAGCTTCGGTGTCGTTGCCAAAGTCGGCGAATAATCCTGTCGGAGTAGCGTCAGCCTTTTCGTGGATGACACCACCACCAGCCAAATCTACCAAGGCCTCAACTGCAGCAGATTAAGGTGTCCACCATTGATGCGCTGCCAATAGATACGAGGTAGCCGACGCTTGTAGCAGCATGCACTGTTATGGGCTGAGTTGTCAAACAATTCTACGACGAGCGAAATTATGTAGTGGTTGATTTGACTTGGGTCTGCAGTCGTGTCTATTGCTATAGCTAGGAATTGAACAGTCATATGCCCCAAATATCGTTTAATACGCCTGTAAATTTCTTTTGATTCCTCCCAAAAAAAACCTCGAGTACAAGATAAAGTACATAATCAAGTTGCTTCTTTTTTATTGAAAACGAAGAAACCCGCTAAGAAAAACAAAAAGTTATAGTATTTCCCAATTTACATCTTAGAAGAAGGCGGCAGCACGCTCAGGACCTTGCTGGTATCGCTCAACCTACTCTTGACCACCGTAAACAAGCCCTTGAACAAGGAATGCGAGGCGTCACCCAAACATTCATACATCCAGCTCTCGCTTGTAGTGACAGTGATTCCAGGCTCGCTCCTCAGTCGATCCAGCGCAATGCCAACTTCGCCCCTGTTGCACGAGCTCACACCGTCCGCAATGACATAGGGGAAGTGGCCAGCGTCGCGCAGGTCGAGGGCGGTCTGCGTGATGCAAATGTGCGTCTCAATGCCGACGAGGGCGACGCGCGATCCGGGAGCGAGAGTGGAGGCAATGGACGGGATGAGCATGGAGAACTTGGTCTTGTCGTGGACGTCGGAGGGGAGCAGCTCGGCGATGGCGGGGACGGTGGCGCCCAGCTTGGCGGCGGTCTGGGTGGTTGTGTAGACGGGGATGGAGAGGTTCTGGGCGTAGGTGAGGAGCTTGACGGTGGTGGTGACGCTGTTTTCGTTTTGTTAGCAAGATTGGGTTGGATTGGCGATGCTGGAGGCTTTGGTGTTGAGGACTGGTCTGTTTTGATATACAAGAGCTGAGTGTGTATGGAGGGAAGGGTACCTCGGCTCAGCATTAGCTCCAAGCTCAAGCTCACTCACATGCTATCGAATTCGTAGACGGCGCTGCGAAATTTCTCCTGCATATCGCAGACGCTGTTTCATTGGTTCGGATTGTTAGCCATTGGTTCGCATCAGTGGCTTTTTGGAACTCGTTTCGTTTCTCCGGTCGCTTCAACATTGTACGATGGGGATGCGGCCTAGCGCCACTTACAAGATAGCAGGGTTCTCTGTGGAAGACAGGTTTCTCGGTTAGTCTCTCTAATAGGAATCGCTATGGGAAAACACGGATGGATTGGTGGGAGGACTTACTGAACCGCAATTCTGTAGGAGCTGCCATTTTGGATGTGGTGGGAGGGGGAGAATGCGAAAGAGAGAAAGGACGAGAGAGTCTGATGGACGACAACGATGACAGAGGCGGGATGGCGGGGCGACACTTTAAGAGCAGAAATGGTCGTTGCATGAAGAGGCAAACGAATCGAATAGAAAGATGTCAATGGGATGAGGAAGAAGAGGAAGATGAACAAGTTGAAAGATAGTTCTATTAGTCCGGAGGCCGATGACCGCTTTCGAACATCTGGCGGCGGGGTTGGCGATTTATAGCGGGATGTGGGTGAACCTACTATATACTACTATAGCAGAGCTTGAATATGTGGTATGATCCATGTTCTTGTAATTACATCAAGATATGCGGGAAATGGAATTCTTCTTTATCGATTTTTCACCTTCCTGGTCCGGCTTGGCTGACTTGCATCTGCAGCTGATTGACCTTTTGACGTGATTTGAGATTCATCCAGTGAGCGAGGACGGACCTTTTTCGGGGTTGACGCCCCGGGAGTGTGGATAGTGGTCCAGGCTTCGGCACAAGGGAAGCTTGTTTTGTCGTTGGATTATGACTGTGGGATTTTTTGATACAGGCCTATTTATCTATAGCATATCCCAATTACATGACAATATTAAAATTAGAGAGTGGTATATACATATATACACACATATATATAATATGGTGATGCTAGTCAGTTGTACGGACAAAATATGCATATGCTGTAACTCGGATGACGTACCATATAGCATATAGACAAGCAGGCCATAGTTGGTGGTGAAAAGAAAAGGTCTTGTCATGTGAAAAGGACCAACCCAACGAATGAACATTATGTACGCCCTTTGTCTCAGGCTCGGTAACAATACAAATACCACCCTATTATTACCTCGGATCCAATCTGGTGACGAATGTCTCGCCGGCAAATCCATGAACCGAAACTTGGTTGGTTCGAAAGTAGTATTTCAAATTATATGGCACCAAGGCACACAGGTATGGAGAAAGGTCTCAGTTGCAGCATGCATGTTGATAGTACCTACATTTAAATGAAACATGTGCCGAAAAGAAAAGAAGGGAAAAAAAACTCAAATACTACAATTCAGCCCTGTCCCGTGTTATCAGCTAAGAACCAGTAATTTGCTGTATTTGGTGTGTAATCTTGCATGATGGCTAGCATGTGCATATATATATTGATCTATGCATGCAGGGATGCAGTCATCCGGGTGGCGCCATCCAGCATTTAAATCTGCATACGCATGTTTAGCCCCCTCTAAGACTCATGAAAACGAAATGATACGTGTGTACGGAGTACTAATATGATATGAAACTTGTAAATTGTAATAAATAAAAATATCTAGAGCATCGCATATACACTAATCTATTCATGATATTAAAGAGAAAAGAAACCACATCCATCCATCTATTTAACCAGCACAAATAATAAAAAAGGTTGTCCATATCCTCCAAAACTCCGTATCCCATGCTTTTGTGTTACTACTACGATGCCACCTCCGCAAACCATGTGCGCAACAGTCCTGCCAGCGCACTCGG
Source organism: Trichoderma polysporum (assembly GCA_030278935.1). Classification (NCBI taxonomy): domain Eukaryota; kingdom Fungi; phylum Ascomycota; class Sordariomycetes; order Hypocreales; family Hypocreaceae; genus Trichoderma; species Trichoderma polysporum. The sequence goes on along the minus strand of JARFTM010000118.1, from coordinate 88,469 downwards.
CAGCTCCTCCAGGTTGTGCACGATCAGGTAGTACTGGAACGGGAACGTGTCCAGGTACCGCTCAATCACCACCCTGCTCTCGCCCCCTTCGCTTACAAATTTGGCCTCCTTGAGCTCCAGTACGCTGTCGCCCTTCTTCTTGCCCGTGTCGTCCATGATGATGAAGACAATCATGATGCGATCTTCCATTGCCTCTCGGAGGAGGCGTCGGATGGAGTCGTGAGCCGATGACGGTGTCAGTCCATCGGAGAGGATCAACGCAAGTTGCCATAGATCTGATCCTCCGCCAGACCGCTGTCGTGCCGTGCGGAACGTGTCGATGGTTTGTCGGATGAGAAGTGCGATATCCGTCCTGTCCTGACCAAATGAGAATCGCTGCAGGACCTTGGCACCAGCATCCGAAGCAAAGGGGTCTGTCAGCTCGTGTGCCGTAAAGACATCGGCACCAAAACCTAGCACGCCCACCTGGCCAGCCTCGAGCATCGTCAGGGAGCGCGAGACCATGACTAGCGATTCCATTGCCAATGCACCAGATGATGACTCTCCCATACTCTTACTGTCGTCCACACAGAGCATGATTTGGTAAGTTCGCTTAGTCGGTATGCTCCGCCGCATCCAAATCTTGTCTCGCTTGTAGCTAGAGGCAATGTAAGGGATGATGCGCTTAATGTTCAGCCGCTTTCCGGTACGGAAAGATCCCGACAGTTTGGTAGACTGGGATGGGGTAAGGATCAGCCGCAGCTGGGATGTCAATGATAGCGACGAGCTGTGCGACTTGGTTTGAAGCTCGGTCCATTGCTCAAGACACTTGGAATAGTCACGGAGTGGTCGCTGATCCCAAAGGTGAGTTGTCGATAGTTGGGTTGACGCGTCCTGGACACCTTCCTCTTCCTCTTCCTTCTTGGCTTGCAGATCCTCTTCTTCGTCTTCTTCAGGTGTAGACTCTTTGTTATAGGCACCTTGTCTTGTCTTCACGCCAGTCCGGCTGTCATCGACGTCATTAGCAGCCGCATCTTTGTCTTCGTCTGCTGCGTCGCTAAGATCCATTTTGTCAACCTCTTCCTCGGCTTCCTTTTCATTCTCATCTTCATCCATCAAACGGCTGGTTGGGTCTTGCTTCTCTTCGTCAATAGCCATAGACTCGTCTAGGGGCTGCGCCTCTTCGTTGTCTGCCGTGCCTAGAGCCTGAGTATCCTCAGCTGCGTTGTCATCTTGCAGGTGCTGGAATTCGCGTCTGCCTTGCTCTTCAGACTCTTGCCCATGCTGCTGTTCATCTTCTTCCGGATTTGCATCCTTAATGTCTAGCTGCTGGCGGTGCCATCTCTCTAGTGCGTCACCCAGTTTCTTGAAAGGATCGCTGCGGGCCTCTTCCTCTGCCTCGCCATCTTCCGGTCTATCTGTCGTTTCCTTCGATCGTGATGTAGTTCCTTTGTTGCCACTACTCGTATCCTGATCAGCTGCTCCCTCCCCCATATCGCCTTCGTCTTGTTGCGCCGCCTTGGCTTGGAATTCATCATCCACGTCCATAGAATCTGCGTTTTGGTCTATTCCCGAGCTCTTAACGTCGCTAGGAGCCACATTGTCGTTATCTGCTTTGGCGTCCTCTTGCTTAGGCGCTTGTTCAGTTTGATTATCTTCCTGTTGCTCCTCTTTCTTCTCTTCTTCCTGCTCAGGCTCTCCTTCTTCCTTGATCTCATCCTCGCCGACGTTTTCTTCAACCTCTTCAGCCTCGCTGACTTCATCCTCAGCCGCAGTTTCTTCCTCTACCTGTTTCTTTGCATCTTCCTCCATTTCTTCGTCATCAACTGCTTGCGCATCATTAGGCTGCTCTTCTTGCTCCTTGTCTTCCTCAATATCCGACATAAGATCCAAGCCATCCTCTTCATCTGAGCCTGCTGCGTCGTTCTCATCAAGATTCATATCTATATCTTCGGGAAGCTCCAGCGCATCATTCTCCTCCACTGTTTGGTCTTGGCGGTTTAATTCTTCCTTTGCTTCCACTCCTTCTTCTTCATCCTCTACTTCGTCATTCTCGGGCTCATCTGCTTCATCGCCATCGGGCTTTTGATCCTGGTCCTTGTCTTGGTCCTTGTCCTTCTCCGCGTCGTCTGGTTTCGCTTCTCCTTCAGTCGCCATTTGTTCATCTTCCTGCTTCTGACCCTTCGCTTTATCGCCTTCTTGGTCCTTCTCTGCTTTTTCATCATCTCCATCCCACATCTTTTCATCGACGGCAGTGGGATCGAGGTCATCCACGTCACCAGCCTCTTCATCCATGTCATTTTCCTCTTCCTCCTCATCTCCATTCTGAGACTTATCTTCCTCTTCTTCAGCACCATCTACGCTATTCATGTCTCCCTCTAATTCCTCGTCTGCCATGTCAACTGCGTCCTTCTCATCTTCCGTCTCACCAGTCTTCTCTTTATTCGCTTCTTGTGCAAGCTCAGAAAGGTCCTCGTCAGCCTGAATATCCTTGCTGATATCTTCAGCACCTTCGCCATCTCCAAGGCCAGTGCCAGATTCTAATTTGCCTTCGGCACCTGATTTCTCGTCTGATTTCTCTTGCGGCGTGCAGAATCCCTGTGAAGCGATCTGTATGAAAGCTTTTGTCATACCATATGCCGTCTTGACTGTAGCACGATGGATATCCAGACTGGTCGTAATAGATTGTTGACATAATGCCGAGAATTGGGCCAAGATCGGCGATGCAACAGTAATAGCGCTCATTGCCGCCATGCTTGCCAGTGGCTGTGCAAGGTCGATTTTCTGCAATGCACGAATACACTGTTCAAGCGTTTTCTCGATATTTTTCATGTGGAGCTGATTGATCATAGAGAGAAAGGCGTCATTGTGTTTCTTCAACCAGGCTGCCTCATCCTCTTTTCTCGGAATCTCTGCTCCAGCTTTCTTGGCATTCTCGACAGCTACAAGAACAGTATCGCATAGCGTGGAAACTGATTCTGCAAAGCCCAAAAGATCCATTGTATGGCCACGAGCTTCCAAGGGCTCGTTGGTAGTCTGACTCCAAACACGAAGCTGCTGGAGAATGAAACCAACGTCGGGGTTGCTCTGAATAGCCTCAGTGACAGTCAGCTGTAGCCCATCTAAATCTCTGGCCACTTCTTGCTCCAGTTGAATATGCATATCAGACATCAGAAGTGCAGGAAGCTTGATCAGATCGCCGAGCCTCTTTGAATGCTTTTCAATCGTATTCATCCATGTCTGCAGTTTTTGAATTAACGCGCTGTGATCAAGCTTGCCCAATTTTGCATGTACGCTTATTAAGTGAATAACAAATTGCAATCCCTGGACACTCCATGGGAGGAAGCGTGACAAGTCAGTGCTCTTTTGGCTTCGAGATAGGCCACCTAGCTTTTGGAATTTACCCAAGTCTTGAAATTGAAGTATGGTATTTTGTAACGATCCAAAAGCGGACATGACGCTCGCAAGGCTGCTTCGCTGAGACAGAGCAAAATGGATAAATCCTTCCACGAAGCCAATACTTCGTGCGACTTCGGAGCCGGTCAAATCTTCAGAATGCTCTCGGGCGGCATTTCTAACCTTTGGTGCAAGATCCAGAGTCTTATGGAAGTAATACTCTGCTTCGCTTAGAATACTAGAACCAGAGAATTCCAATGGCGTAGTTGAAGCAAGTACAACGGACAGCGATTCTTGCTCAGATAACTTGTCCTGGCCAAGATTATATCGTAAGCCCATACCGCGCAGATCTCGCAGCGTGTCGGCAAACAACTTGCGTTTTCTAGTCTTCATATGCTTGACTTGCTCTTTGTTCTCGTCAGTCAATGTCGAAGGCGTTTCCTTTTTCAGTTCCGCCATCGACTCTTCCAAGCTAGAAAGATATTCATCTAAAGATTGAGGAACAGAACTGGTCATTTCGGGGCTAGCGGCGACTTTCTGCATCACAGACACTGTTTTTATGACGTTGCCAAGACGCTTACGTTTATCCAGCCATCCAGGGAGAGCCTCATTCAAAGATTCAATGACAGCATCGGGCACTTCGACTACCGTAGCTTGGCTCCCCAGGGCCGCCTGTTGAGAAACTGTCTCATCAGGAAGGCCTTGCTCAATGACTGATTTCATTTCTGTGCCCAAAATTCCACGGAACTTTCTGACAATTCTGAAAAGCTTTTGGTGGGATCTTTTGGCGCTATCTCGTAGAGCATTGATATTGGTATCTTTCCAACTAGCCATGAGTAGGACATCTTTCATTTTCTTGTCGAGTGTAGCCCGGCCTTTTTGGATAGCGGTTTCAGCAGACTTCTCATAACGAGTAAAATAGAAGATGAAGTTCGTAAGAGCATGGTAGATGATTGTCAGGCTGGGATAGTCTTTTATGAGGAGCTGGAGATGGCTCTGGAGCTGCTTCAAAAGTGACAGACGGGTTGTGAATTGGCCCATAATGGAAGTCAAAAAGTATGTCTCCAAAGTCTGGATAAGTGACACAGTATACTCTTGCAGTTCTGCAGGGGACTCAACCATTGAAAGGGGAACAGCGATGACCACTTGATAAGCAATGAACCACCAAGAATAAGCATCCTCTCGGCATTTCGCCTGCTCCGTTTCAAATAGGTTAGCCCACGTTGACAGCTCCAGTCGTCGCCATCGAACGATAGTGTCCGTAAGCGCGTTATAGAGCGATAGAACGGCATAGACCTTGCTCGCCCATCCGCCAAACTGCCATTCGTAGACGTGAGCATGCAGTTGCTCCACCTTTGGCAGGATCAAAGCTAGAGGATCTTCGTGAACAAGTTCCAGTACACTGTTGCAGTACTTAATTACGTCCGCCAGCGGTTGCATGTGGCCAATCTCATCAACAAGCTGCAGTTCACGGAACCGAGCCTTTATCTTGCCAATGAGAATCACAAGTTGTCGAGCTTCGGGAAGATTAGGGCTAGTATAGAAGCTGTACGCTTTCTCCTTCTCAGCCGTTTGAAGTCCACTGAGCTTCTCATCGAGCAGAAGCATTGTGCTTGCGAGCATCCTGCTGTTCACTTCGCGATCGAGATATGGCTTATCCTTGGTCTCATTCGCCACTCGATTGCCCATGTCCTTAATCAAGTTTTGGATCGAAATCTGAGGATCTTCTCTGTCCAAGAAAATCCTCCTATGAGCCTCAGCAGCCTTGAGTGACATATTCCGAACAAGGTCTCTCTTGATTTCCGGACGAACAGTCTCTTTATCGCCATCGTATGTTGGAAACAGCTCGTTAAACTCATTTTCGTCGATTTCTTCTTCATCTTCAAGTGAACCACGGAATTGATAGAGGCTGCTCTTCGTCTCCTCAGCCTTTCGGTCTGCCTCTAGCTTCTTGCTCCAATCATCATAAAAGCTATGGAAGCATTCAAAAATAGCCTCTCGGATGCCCGGCTGGAAACATTCGCTCCCTTCAACATTCACAGCGATTCGAATAAGGCTGAGAAATTCGAAATTCTTCTCAAAAGATGATTTCATGGTAATATCCCAGGTGGAACCGCCGAAGAAAGGTGTCATGTTCAAAAGCTGTGTTGTAGGTGGCGTTAGTGATGAAGCGGCAGCCGCGTCATAAAGCGATAAGCCAACAAGTAGACACTGCAAAAGGTTCGCAGCAGGTCTAGTCATGTCTTGGTATGCTTCAAATCGAGCTGTAAGTCGGTCTTGGAGCCGCTTAACATTTTCTTTGACCAGCGCTAGTCCTTCTTTTTCGAGAGAATTAGCACCATTAGATAGCTCCAGTGCCTCTCGAAGAGCTGGGCTCGTGATAGCCTTCAAGATGTTGGAGAATTCAGCATGTAGTCGGTTAAGTTCTGATTTCTCTGGTCGGAAAACTGGTTGAACTTCGTCAGGCAACGGTCCCATCCTGGATAACTCTTGGCTGAGCAGTTCAATGCGTTCATTTGTCTTCTGTCCAGTGAACTTGCTTTCAAACGCTATCAGAGCAGATATATTGTCAGAAAGACCATTTTGAAGCTCCTCAAAGAACTCCCTTTCGATCTTTGGGCGCAACTGAGGATCAAAGACACGATCAGGAACATAAAGCTTGAGAACACCAACGCTGAAGTGAGTCCACGCCAATGCTGACAGGTATGCATGCTGACTATCATTCTTCTCTGCAAGCAGAGAAACCATGGCTGGAATCAGATGATGTTCAGCTACCTGTTGAAGATGAGGAGGTTCGATACTCTGCAGGAAGACACCAAAGAGGCTAGTGCCCTGCAGTGTGATGGATTGCGTAAGGTTACTCCTGAGTTGCTCCTCTGCATTGAGATAAGCATGGATGGCAGCATCTTTGAGGCTTGCGGTATGAGCGCCAAAAACTTCAAAAATCAGCTGCTTTAGGATATTGTTCAACTTTGGCAGCGGATCAGTGGCCACTTCAGCAGACAGCGAAGCGATATGTCGTCCCATAGCAGGTAGCTCCACATCGAGAGATGCCAGAGACCCAAGACTAACTCCACCCATCGCTTGCAATTTAGACCACAAGACGGGCGCAAATGTTCCGTCCCATGGGAATTGATCTTGTTGTGCTAGACAATCCATCGATTGTAAAAGTGCCGCTTCTTTGGTGGCACTCACAAGCGATAATCTTGCCTTGGTTGGAACATTTGACAAGATGGAAAGATCTCGGAATTCGCTATCCAATAGCGAAATTGATCGAAGCATATCGAACTGCCTCAGGGACTCAAATTGGTTCGCCAAATATGGCAGTAATTCGACCTCTTCATCTGCAATGCGGCTCTCCAGAGACTCAATTCCAACAATAAGATCTTTTACTAGACCGTCTGTTGTGAGAACGCCGTCCCTGACGATTCTGTAGGCCTGTTCGAGAGTCTGTTGAGCTTTCGACAAGTCTACAACAGAAGCTCCGGTTTTCCATCGTAGGTTATCAAATCGGACGCCCAGTCGATCAAGCTCAAGGGACCGGTCAAGAACTGATTTATCAGGAATAGGAATGGGACGCATCAAGTTCCACAACGCCTCCATACTCAAACCGGTACTCAGTTTGAATCCGTTGTCAAAGTCGTCTTCTACCCTTCCTAATATGTAGGATGCAAGTTGGCGGTTATTGTCGGACTGTGCAGTCAATATCTGTTTCTTTAGGAGCGCAGTACCCTGTGCCAAATGAGCTTGGAATGTGGCTTCATCAAAATCACTCCTGGTTGCAAGAGCAATCGTACGATCAATATAGGATCGAATAGCTCTGATGAACTGAGTGCCCTGTTGTAGTGTATTAGCAGCTTTTTCCAAGTGTAACTAATCATTGTATTTTATTACTTACCTCCCAAGTATCATATAATAACAATTCAAGGCCAAAAAATTCTGTCAAAGCATTCAAAAGTAAGAAGACAAATACACCCAGCTTTACAGTGGAGTCTTTTGATACGGCGGCAACGCGATCACTAATAAGAGATCTCTGTAGTCTGTTTAACGAGACCAATTTTGCTGAACGGGCTTGTGTCTGTTGTGCGCTGAGAATGTTTTGAATGTTATACAAGTGACGGTAGGTATCATAACGAGTAGCATTCCACCTAGCCACATCAACAGAAGGAAGCATATTGCCGACAGTAATATTGTTAAGGGGATGAATTGGCTTGTCTAAAGTTAGCGATTGTATCATCTTTATAAGTAATAAGAAGTAACTGACCTGGGCATTCGCGAGTGCATCAGAAGTAGCACCCGCCAATTCAGAATACAACTCCTTGAGAGCTACTTGCAAGCGTAGCCCAAATGGCGATTCTAGAAGGCTTAAGAAATCTTGTACAAGATTCAAGTATGAGGCACGTTCAGTTGTAGCCGATTTGACGAATCTTGGAAGAAGGGCTACGTCCTGGATAGAAAGGTTCTCCAAAGAGACTTGAGAAGCCTCTACATCAGTCCCTTCAGATAACAGGGCATCTGAATACTCCGTGGATTTGAGATATCGCTGCAGGGAACTCTCAACATGTGACATCCTAGCAAGGGATGCATCCATGATCGGCGGTGGAGTGTAGATGTGAATCTCAATGGCACGATTCCTCATAGCACGAGAAAGCTCACCATGACGAGGGTCCATAGTCAAGAAAATACGGAACTCAGGGTGAGGTCTAACAATCCGAGGTTCTCCTCCAGGGCCACAGTGCTCGTTGATGCTAAGGAAACCATTGGGTTCAAGCAAAGAGTTCAGCCTATCCAAAACGGAAGCATTGCACATATTGGCGTTATCCAAGACGAGCCATTGACCAGTCTCTAAAGCCTTCACAATGACTCCATCAAGCCATTCAAAGCGAGGGTTTGAGAGGACCAGAGGGCTGTGAAGAATCGCTAGAGCTTGAGAAAGCGTGGTGAAAACTTCAGAACCCTCAGCAATTTGCTGGAGTAAAGTTTCGATGGAGGCACGGATAGTAACAATGTTATCACTATCGCCGTTATAGTTGTCGAGCTGATGAAGCAGCTGCAAAACTTCACTAGGAGCTTGTGCCGGAACAACAGACATGATGGAATGTTGTAAAAAGTCCCTCAAATTTCGGAGAGTAGAATTGATTTCTCGTAGAGGGTCGGCTTGTTCAAAGCCTCCAACAAGATCCATAGTATCAATATCTGCATTCATGGGGAACACAATAAGTGGCTTTCCGGCAAGTGCTGCAACGTATTTTAACAGCACAGATTTGCCATATCCAGAAGGACTGCTGAGAATACATGGAATGTTCTGCTTTACACAGAGCATTATGGACTCAAGCTCTGGGAGCCTCGGTACGATGTCAATGCTCGGCAGTCTCTCTGGTTGAGAGTTCAGGTTCCTGTCTAGCAGAGCAAGACCAACTTGGCCAAATCGAGAACCGAGATCATGATAGAAGTGACGAGCGCGAGGCTGCCAGCTAATAACACGGCGGAATATTCTGTCTACCTCTGCTCGGTCGGCTTCAGTACGGAATCGCTGTCTAATTACAATGTCGAGGAAGTCTTCAACGTGCCGGGTTTTCAGGAGTGGGTCGGACGAGTTCAGCAGGTTGAGCCACCTGAGCACGTCTCGGAGGTTGAACTCCCACGGACTACCCTGTGCACCAAAGGACTTTTCAACCAGAAGATGATGTTCAATTTGCGATACAAACTGGATCAGCAAGCTAATGACATCTTTAGACAACTGTGGGAAGCTGTGGCTGGCAATCAGCTTGAGATCATCATCCTTGAAGACATCGGCATATACAACGACGAATCGGTTGACGAATGAAGCTGGGAGTCCCTTTCGGCCTCCGCCTTGGTGGTGAGGATTCTGGGCGGCAAAGAGGCGAAAATCGGGATGGCGCTTGAACACCTGATCAAGTTCAGAGATATATACTTCTCCACGGTGGTCCAAGCAGGCGTTCAAACCCTCGAGGACAGACTGCGAGGCAAGATTCATCTCATCGAGAAGAACCCATTCGCCTTTCTGCATCGCTTGCAGGAAAGGCGCATCTCGCCATGCAAAGTTACCTGCTTCTTCTCCTTCGACAGGAACGTCTGTTCCGAAAAGGTCCATCAAATCAGTTTGATCCGACAGGTTGATCCTCGTCAGCGGGCGACCACAAACTTGCGATAAAGCAACTACTAAAGAAGTTTTTCCCACACCAGGGCTTCCTTCTAATAGAATAGGCTTTTGTGTCTGCATAGCTCGAATAACTCTCATGGCATTCAGGCGCGTGGTTGGTGCATGGAAAGCGAAGCTTGAAGGGTCTGAAGCATTTTCTGTTCGAAGCGCGCTGAATCCTCCAATGGTTAAATGAGAGTCGCTGAGAGTAAGTTCGGGCTGAGTCTGGTAGGTAGTAGAAACGTCTCGACCAAGAAGTTCTCCCAATTTGCTCAAACATTCCAGTCGTTGACGGTGGATGGCATTGAGATCTGTTGCCAGAACGGCAGACGGATTAGCGCCCAAACTATCTATGAAGATAGCAGCGGCTCCATGAACTATGGAGATGACAACATCTTCTTCCGCAGATGCATTGATGAACTGAACCCAAGCAAGAACCTCTCGTACGGAGAATGGGGCAGTGGCCATAGGCCGAAACGTGTTGCCAAACCAAGCCGCAAACTGAACTACGGCTTCTGCGTAGCTCTTGGCAGCCTCGGTCAGTTTTGTCCGAGTTATGTCGTAGATATCGTCACTGCTTGACAGCGGAGGAACCCAGATTTCGGTAAACCGATTTCGTAAAGCCGGAGAAAGCTCCTTCTTACCAAAGTCGCCGCCGGGATTCATGGTGGCGAAGAACTGGTAACCGTCCACACCAACGACAAACGAATTGTCTACTCCCTTTTCTGCTAGCAAAAGTGTCCTTTGAGGTTCAAGAACCGAGTTCAGTCGTTCCAAAACAGAATCATCGGCTAATGAGATTTCATCGAGGAGAAAGAAGTGACCACCTCGCATAGCTTCCACAAGAGCGCCATCTGACCATTCAAATAAAGCCATACTCCTTATCTCATTCGACGCTATCCGCTCTTTAGTCTGTTCGGGAATACCGTCGAAAAATACTTTATCAAGCGATTTGTATCTCTCCAGTCTATCCGCTGCTGATCCAGATGTATCAACATCGCACTGTCTCAAAACTTCAGTCACGTCAATATCCAGCGCCTCAAGGATAGCACCTCTATTTCGGATAGGGCGTTGAGAACCAATAATGTCTCCAGTCTCCGTATTTTGGTGAGCATTGACAATATGCAGCTGTCTATTCAAAACCTCGGCGAGCAACTGGACAACTGTTGTTTTACCGCATCCAGTTTCACCAACCATGAGAACAGGTTCATTATTCTGCAAAGCGCGAGACACCAGCACATACAACCTCCTTATTGCATGAGTCCAGACAACACCTTGCGCATTAGATCGATGAGTAAGATGCTTCAGTTCCGGCGCCAATTCGGCTGAGTAAAGATCCTGGGGATTGAGTGCAACTTTGAACACTTTCTCTATGATTTCTTTCACAGCCGTTCTTTCCTCTTCATTTCGAACTCTTTCAGCCAGAAGCATGAATCCATGCGCAGCAATTTCTTCACGAGTATCTGCCTTTCTAAGAGCCCATCGAAACAGATCTCGAAGAGTGGCAAAACTGTCTTTCTGCTCGAAAAGTCTGCTAGTCTGGCGGAGACGTGATAATTCTTTGTAGACATTGACAATGCGTCTGCAATCGGGAGGTGAGGTGCTGCGGCTACGCTGCTGGAGAATGTACTCTAATTCGTCTTCAGGTATGTCGTCGAAATGCAATTCGAGGAATCGATTTCGAAACGCCCTGGATAGCACCTTTCTACCTCCATAAAGGCCGGGGGGGTTCTGGGTAGCAAAGAGGATAAAGTTTTCATGAGGCCTAACAACCTCCTGTGTCTCGGGGATTAACAGCTCGCGGTTATCGTCGAGTAGACGATTGAGAGCTTCAAGGACATCAGTTGGTGCCAAGTTCAACTCGTCCAGAACGATCCAGTGTCCTTGTCGCATAGCCTGAACTAAGAGACCCTCTTGAAAGCGCAGTTTTCCGTCTGCTCCTGAAATATATGTGCCTAGATACTCTTGAAGATCGGTATGCTCATGGTTGTTGATTCTAACAAATTTATTGCCAGTAAAATTTGCCAAATATTCGATCATACTTGTTTTACCAGCAGACGTAGGTCCTTGAATCAGAATCGGGAAACGCCTGGTAGAAGTGGCTCGAACAAGGTTGAGAAGGTTTCTCTCTACGTAAGGCGTTATGATGTAATCATCTCGTTCGATAGGTGTCTGTTCGCCTTGAAATAGCCAATATTGTCGATCCCTGCTCTGATTCTGAAACTTAACATACTGCTTACCATCGCCTGGGTGCTTAGGAGGTTGAGAAAGAAGGGCTTGCGGATTTCCATGTTTGTCTAAAAGGTGATGATAAATCAATGGCAAAAGCATCTTTTCTGAATTTCGATCCAGTAGTGTTAAGAAGCCCATGGAGAATCCCTCATACATTGCTCGTCGTAGACCATAAAAGGGGGCTATTGTGTTGACGTAACTCAGTACTCGAGTCAGCGTACGAAGACTGAAATGGGGAACCTCATTCGCTCCGTCTACTAATCGTTTCTCCTCTGCCATTCGCTTGGTGTTGAGATAGAGACGTGCAATATCATCTCCAGCTTGGTCGTTCTTATTGCTGCTATTGCCCAAATATGTCTTGATGATGGTAAGGAGGTCTTTCAAATCTTTGTCGGGACTCTTCACATAGAGCTCAGTAAATCTAGATCGAATACCAATGGGCAGATCTCTCTTTCCGACATCAGTTGCGGGATTCATAGCACCAAATATGCGGAAATTGGGATGGGCCACGATTTTCTCAATCTCTCCTGTTTCAGAAAGAAGGATGGACGGTTTCTCATTCGGCCCAGTGAGAAGATCAGTGATGCTCTCAAGAGTATCTGGTGAGGCCAAGTTGATCTCATCCAAAAGAACCCAGTCGCCATTTCTGACAGCCTTTACCAAATTTCCTTCCACAAAGGAAAATGCAAAGCTGCTTGATCCGCCCGAAATTTGAATATCAAACTGCTCAAGAGTGCGCGCAAAAAGATCCCATCTAGGCTTTAGATCCAAGAGCGTTTCTAACTTCGATTGTGTCTTTCGCCTCTTCGTGGGCTGTACATCTCCATTTCTCTCCTCGGCTTTCTCTGACTGAATTCGCTCCAACTCAGATACAATCTTGAGAAACATTTTCGGTGCCTCCCTCCACAACTTGGATAGTCTTGACCACTGTCCTTTGGCAAAGCATTTTCCGACTTGCTCGAGATATTTCTGGTTTTTCGATGCAGATATTCCCGTTGCTGCAAAGAGATCCTCGAACTCTTCTTTCAGGGGCACAGCGAGACTTCGGACGTTCACCGGCTTGAATCCACCTAAGAGATCGCCCACCTCACTCTGCTGTGAAAGATTGACTGCGATAAGCTTGTGACCAAGAGATTCAGCCAACTGCTGAACAACTGTCGTTTTTCCTATGCCCGTCTCTCCAACAAGAAGTACTGGTTCGTTGAGTTTTACAGCCACAGCGATTTGCTCCAAGAGCTTTTTAGCGTGGGCAGTGCTTGCGAACGGTCGTTTTGACTTTTGTAAACGATTTACAATCTTCTTCTTCCGCAGCTGAACACGTCCAATTCTGAATTGAACATCATTCTCCTCCAAAGGGGGTATATTGGCAGTCAAATAATGGTCTGCCCGTTCTTTGGACAAATGCATCTCTTCAGCAATAGCGTAGACAAGCTGCTTGCCAAGTTCCTCATCTGGACAGCTTCCTACGAAACAGTCGACGGCTTCCATGAACATCCAATCCCGTGTAGTCTCGGTTATAGGTTCATCTCCAGTCGTTGAGCCCGCGGCTAGCAGGCACTCTTGTAACCGCCGACACCACTTGAGTAAATCTCGTAGGTTCATTTGTCGATCCATGAGTCGGCCGCGAGACAGAGCACGAGGCCCGCTGCTTACTTGAGCCAGGCGGCTATAGACAGCGATGATTCCAGGGAGAAATTTTCGCAGGATGGGATGCGTTTGTAGAACTACTTCTTCCAGCTCTGGTTGAACCATAGGCTCAGTATACAGAGACTGCCAAAATCGCATTCCAACAATGGTAGGAAGATTCTCTCGTCCGTTCATGCCTCGAGATGTCCTGACAGTCGCAAAAAGGCGGAAGCTGTTCGCAGCTTTTATCCTCTCTCCTCGGCTCGGAATCAATAGTTCGTTTCGCTCAATCAAGGGAAGGAAAGTACTGAGAACTTCGGTAGGGGCTCGATCTAGATCCTCCACCAATACCCATCTGCCTTCTTTAATAGCTGTAGTTAGGACACCCGGACGCCACGAAAAGCTACCTGGTTTTGAGTCTGTCGAGTAGAGTCCGATAAGCATCTTTGCATCAGTTTGCTCGTTCAAGTGTAGTGTAACCATGGTGGAATACATTCCAACTTGCTTGGCGATTTCGTGGACCAATGCCGTCTTTCCAACACCTGGTAAGCCATGGAGAAGGATAGGTTCTGGGTTGCGAATCATGGCAGCAAGCCGTTCGAGGTTATTCGTGGTTGTCGCAGTCATCACAAGATCCGACGGGCCGCCAATCGGTACAGATGGCCGCGGGAGAACGATTTTACCATACGAAACCGCATGCTGAGTGAGAGATTGGAGGAATGGTTCACGCTCATGCTCGGATTCCCGGTCATTTCGAGTCACTTGCTGCCGCAATGTGATGATCCTCTTAGCGCGTGCATGCTCATGCAACGACAGAAATCCATAATCCACTGGTGCACCATCGAAATCTGCAGTGATGGCGTCCGCATTGCCGACGTGCGCGTCAATAAGAGATTCAAGCTTGTAGTCGGAGGCGTGAAACAGCTGGCAGAAGATGCGAATCGCCAGGTATCTCACTGCTCTGCTCTCATGAGTAAACAGACTCTGTAAATACTCCGGTGGAATTAATGAGCTAAAAGTCCTCAGATCGAAGCTAAAAAGTCTCCAGTATGTTAATAAAATCTGCAGTAAGGCATCTGCATCCAAGCCTAAAGAAGCGCCATCGAGGGTTGGCAGCACCAAGTGAAGCGAGGGTCCCTGCGCCGCTTCATCTCCAGTTTTACCAGGACATCGAAGAAAAGTCGAAAGATACGGCGCAAAGGGTAAAATTCTGGCTATGGCTGATGCAATCAACAGGCGTCGTGGTCCATTGCCGGCGTTGAGAATCCATCGTGCGCAAATGTCTGAAAATACATCTTCAAAATGCACAAAGATTGGCTCTGTAAGTGATGGTGAGAGCGCAGCTTCTGATACAGCATCAAAGAGCTTCGTCGACGACTGATTCTTGATAATTTCAAGTAATTCAGAAGGCAGGTGATCCAATACAGCCGCATCCCTCAGGAGCGACCTCCTCTGCCTAGAGACATCAATCATGGCCATGATTGTGCTCTGTCGAACGAATTTTCGCTGCTCTTCAGTGTGTGTCGCCTTCGCGCCTCTTAACTTTTTTTTTTCTTTATATGACAGCCCGCCAACTTTTTTTTTTTCCTAGTCGGGAACAAGGGTGCAGGAAGGAGGGGCACTCGGGGCTACGAATTTCCGGGCCAATCAGGACCCGCTAGGACCCCAGCAACTGAAGCTTTCGAAAAACTTCTGGACATTATCTCACGAGGGCCAGCGATCTGAGAGAATACCCCACGAATTGCGAATTGCGAATTGCAGACTGCCGCCAATCCCTCCCAACCACAACAATGGCCATCCCGTGTCGGTTTGCGGCGCGCAGCTGCGCTCGCCAGCTGCGATCAGCCACCTCTCCTCGATCCTCCGCACAAATGCTCCGAGTGTCATGCACAACGAGACGGTACAACTCAACAGAGGCCGCTGTCGAAAACCCCAAGATTAACGACATTGTCGACCAAATCAGCAAGCTTACGCTGCTGGAGACTGCTGATCTGGTCTCAAGCCTAAAAGTAAAGAACATGGCTTCCCTAGGACTGCGGCGGCATACCAATTTGCCATGTGCAACACCCAACTAACATGGAGTCTTTTAAATAGAGCAAACTGAACATTCCCGATATGCCCATCGGCGGCTTCGCTGCTGCCCCTGCTGCCCCCGCCGCCGTTGAGGAAGTCGAAGAGGCACCTGCTGCCCCTGCCGAGAAGACCCTCTTCACCCTGAAACTGCAGTCAATTGATGCTGCCGCCAAGGCCAAGGTCATCAAGGAAGTCAAAGGCATGCTGGGCCTGAGTTTGGTCGACAGCAAGAAGTTCGTCGAGAGCGCGCCAAAGATGATGAAGGAGAACGTGCCCAAGGAAGATGCGGAGAAGATCATTGCTACCATGAAGGAGCTTGGTGCGGTGGTCTCAATGGAGTAAGGAGAATGGGAAAAAGAGAGAAATATCTTGAGGGTATTCGCATGATCTTTATGACACGATAGATGGTCGAGGTACATGTACAACAAAAATCTTGTGTATTATATATCAAAGAAGAGATTCAATTTTTTTCTTATTTCACGTTTTCATGGTGCGGATCAACCATTTTTCGGTGTTACTGGAATTGAAATTACAATTCCAAAGAATTTTTTTTCCATCGTTATAGTTCAGAAATTCTCTGGGTATCTCAAGGTTCCATACTATATACGATTTCAATCCCTCAAAGCGATACATCCTAAACACGCAACGCCGCCCAATGCAGTATAAACTAAAATTAACATCCAAAATCGCAAATCAATGGTTATTGCCATTTGTCGTCTGTTGGTGATGGCACTGCTGCATCTCCATCTCTTTAGTGAAATCATCCCCTTCTTCGGTCAATAGCCGGTCATCGTCGTCGCCGAAATCACTCGTCTCCTCCCATAGCTTGGCCATCTCGGCATCTTCTCCTTTCGGAACAGCCCAGATTCTCTCACGCTCGCGCTTATGTCGCTCGCGGTCTTCTTCGATACGTTGCTCTACTTGACGCTTATCTAGGCCATGTGTCGTGGGCCGCCGCCGAGATTTTGACTCGGAAGCCGGGGCGTCTGTCATGTCAACGTCGCCGCTGGGGGAAGCAAGCCCTAAATCATCATCATTGGTTCCCCGCTCCTTGATGACATCCTCAATCTGGATAACAACCTGGTGCTCCAGAAACCCCTTGTTTTGAAGTCCTATCAAAACCTGTCGATGTCGCGTTAGTCTCAAACCAATCAGAAAGAGAGAAAGCAGTCCTAAACACACCTTACGGACAACCTTGACATTAGCCGCTCCAGAGCCATCATCGGGTGCCACGGCATCAACAACCCTGATGATATCTCGTTGCATCATGCGGATATAGTCAGAGTGGCCATCTCGTTGAGCCAAGTCCAGGAAATGCTCGATAAAGTACATGATATTGGCACGTGTATTCATGTTATTCTATCAAGTAAAATTTAAATCAGCTTCAAAAACTCCTATCGAATATACCATCATATAGTATAGTCCGTTCTCTCACTTACCCGCTCGACCTGCTCAAGAATACATGAGTGCAGGTCCTCATCCATATCTTTGTACTTGAGGGCATACTGCGCCGCTTTTTGCGCCGAGGCTACCGAAGCGTTAAGATGCTGGAGCTGCGAGCTGAAGCGCATTCGGACCTCGAAAGGATCCGCCATTTTGCGGGTGGTTCCTCCGTTCAAAGGATTTTGCAGAGCCGCTTTGTCGAGTCTGAATTGCTGCTGCAGGGCTCGCAAGGCTGAGCGATTGGGTCCTTTGTTGAGTGGCCTGTGCCTCAGTGTGGCTGAACGAGCTAGACTAATAAACTCGGTCAGTGCCAGTTCCAGTTCCAGTGCCGCGCTCAGCAAAAGCAGCTAAACTAACGAAGTACTTTCAGTATGTGCTAATAGCAACAGCAACTTTTTTTGCTAGTCTGAATCAGCCTACAGGTCATGCTCCGTATTACTGCTCCGAGCTATTACTGCTAATATCCAGCCCAGCCCATTATTTGCCCATGCAAGCCACGGTAAAGAGCCGGGAACGAACATCAATTCGGCCCCAACAGCCGTGCAATTTGGCCCCCCCTTAGGCACTTTGGGCCGCTGAATCGCAGCGTTTCCGACATCTGCCAAATCAGGACCCCTGAGCTGCAAACACAGACGCCCTACATGATAACGGATGTCCATGTACTCCGCACAAGTAGTCCATCTACTAAGATATTACTGCTCCGTATTCAGCTTCTCCATAGCATAAGAAGAGGTAGCAGTGAAGTAACAGTACTAGAGGTATTAGTGGCGGCGGCGACAGCGAGAAAGTCCGGGGCAGAGCTGAGGGATGAGTTTGAAGTGATGAAACATCGTCGGCTGAGCCGTTATTTATGCCTCCCGGCGGCCGTTTGGCTCCCCGAATTGGTCGGCAAAGAGCAGATCCAGGTGCCCAATGCATTCCATTCCGTACGCAGCCGTGATTACACAAAATCCTTGTCTTTTTTTTAATTTTTTGGTATCTTTGACGATCCGGGCTGGGCAGCAACCGTTACGGAGGGGACCAGCCGTTAAGGGGGGCGGTTTGGCCCTTGTTTTTTCCTTACTCGTAGTGCTTGTTTTCCTATTTATTTCAACTTGGACCAGCTTGAGATGGGGAAAAATCCCGACAGTCTTTTCCCTCATCCCTTTTCTTAAAATCTGCCAGCCTGGCAACGAGTTTTGTTGGCCGTCTTTCCTCTTTTTTTCGTCCTCTTCTCTTCTGTCCCTCCTTTCTACTGTCTTTGTTCTTTAAGCCACCTGTCAACGCTAGTAATAATTCGTTAAAAAAAGAACTCGGCACCATGCCCAACTCCAACATGCTGGCTCTCACGCATCACAGCACGCCCCAGCCTCCTCAGGACCTGACCATGGCGGTCTTGGGTTGCGGTAAGTCAAAATAAAGTCAAGCCTTGCATCTCCTTTCAATGTGGCATTGCGGTAGTATATGATGCCCGTTGGTAGGAGATCATTCTTGATTTAAGAACCCGTTCAGCTCATGAATTTTTGCGCTCCAAAATAGGGACCATGGGAATCGCCATTCTCAATGGCATTCTCACCTCCCTGATTGAGATGCAAGGCCCCAAGCCGCTGCAGTCTGGCACGTCCACGCCCTCAGATGAAGTGCCGCGCTCTCTGCCGTCTCGCTTCATCGCCTGTGTGAGGACCCCGGAAACCGCCAAAAAGGTCAAGAGTGCCCTCTGGGAACACTCATCGGTCCTCAAGGTTGTCCGGAACGACAATCTTTCCGCCGTCCAGCAGTCGCAGGTCATCCTGCTGACCTGCAAGCCTTACATGGTCAAGGAGATTCTGGGTGCCCCCGGCATGGCCAAGTCCCTGCATGGCAAGCTTCTCATCAGTGTCTGCGCCGGCATCACGGTAGAGCAGCTAGAAATCGCTCTGCACGGCGCAGTCCCTTCCAAGGACCCCGAGGAGGATGGTCGATGCCGAATTGTTCGAGCCATGTGCAACACGGCGGCCCTTATCAGAGAGTCCATGACTGTCATCAGCGCCACTGAACCACCCCTGCCCCTGGAGACAGAGACCCTTGTCACCTGGATCTTCAAGCGTGTGGGTGACGTCGTTTATCTGCCCGCGCGATATATGAACGCCTCAACGGCCCTGTGCGGCTCCGGACCAGCTTTCTACGCCCTTTTCCTCGAGGCCGCCATCGAGGGAGCCGTTGCCATGGGCCTCCCCCGTGCTGAAGCAACTAGGATGGCTACGCAGACCATGCGAGGAACGACTGGTCTCATTCAAAGTGGAGAGCACCCGGCTCTTCTCAGAGAGAAAGTGTGCACTCCTGGTGGCTGCACCGTCAACGGGGTTCTCGTGCTTGAAGAGGAACGCGTGCGTGGAACGATATCCAAGGCTGTGCGGGAGGCGACCTTGGTTGCGGGTCAGCTTGGTAAGAACATTAAGGCTCCTACTGTCGTCACCAGCAATGACGTTCATGAACACTTTGACGAGTAAGGCGCTCAACCTGGGGGAAGGATTTTTCTAATTTAATGATTGTTCTTAATGAAAGAAGCATGTAATGTAGCATGTTTTGCTAGCTCGGTTTTCCCTGTTATATACAATAGAATACATAGAGCCTTATTCTCCTGAAAATGTTATATCAAGACCACCCAACGCCTGCTGTTATTTGCCTTATTCAGCCCCATCCGCCAGAGTGAAACCGAGCCTTTATTATGCCACGCCACTCTCTTTCACGCATCCTCCACTCTAGCCTTCTTGCTAGACGATGTCTCGGCCGGAGACGCATCCAGTTTCCGCTTCCCATTTGATGGGTTTGAGTGCTTCATAGCACGATCATGAACTGCTAAAATCCTGGCGTATTCCAATTCGACACTGCCTAACGCGTCTGACAGCTTCTCACCTCTCTCGGAAACAGGTATTTGAACAAGAGCTTCTTTGTTATGGCGGTATAATCGTTGCTTGACAATAAGCTGCCATAGCTTTTCTTTGTGCTTATCCGCGGCTGTAGGAAACGGAACATCGTCATCAAAAGACATAGTCGGACGAACAGATTTCGGAAGCTGAGACATCAAATGCATCTCTAAAACTCGAGAGAACTGCCGAAGTGCAATCTTGGCCTGCAGTCGAATTCCTTCGAGATTCTCCGCGCCAGCGATCAGGGGAGGCAGAGGCCCTGATTTGGGAATAGTCACCGTGGTGTCGAGACGAAGCTCTCTAAACTCAGGCATGGTTCGCAAAAAGGCAAGATCACAGATATCTCGCAAATCGTCAAAAGCCTCGTTGGGATTCTCAACTGTGAATTCGTGTGTCTGAGGGTGGCCGTGGTAGAACTTGAAGATGGTATTGTAGAGGCGCGCGCCACTGCCCTTGCCTTGGAATGGCGGAAGGATTATGAACTGTGAGAGCCTTGTCCTGCAAGGAAGCTGGGATAAATCCATATGACCCGTTGGGAGCTCCCAATTTTCCGCCGGCGAGGTTGGCGGTGTCGGTTGTGGTTGGAAATAAAAGAAGCGGTAGACTGTGGCATATCCCACAAAGATATACGAGCTCTTCTCCGGGTCATCAACAGACTTTTGCTTACGATAGAGAAAAAACAACGTCCATCGGCCAGCAACCGATAAATCCAGCTCTGACGAGTCAGACTCTGGATTGTGGCCAATGTAGGTGCCTCCTTCGATGAAAAGGGGAACCAGGATTTGAATGCGGCTGTTTAATTGCTGCACAGCAGGGTCGACCAGGCTTCCCTTCCAAATTTCATACTGGCCATCAGGACCTTCAAAGGCGTCGTGGAGCGCTCCGGGAGGAGACCAGTTGTCACCAAGCTGCTGTGAGCTGTTGTCAAAATCTGGCCCTTTGGCAAAAGCAACTACTCCAGGGGTTAGCAACAGCATTAATTGAGAGCGAAATGTCAAACGACAAGTGGCGCAAACCTTTTGGTAGATGGCCTCCCTCCTCCAGAACCTTCGCAACATCAGTGGGGACATGTTCGCCAACAGGCTTGAACTTTTTGCTGTATGCAAGGTGTAGGTGCGGTCGCATATCATTAGCACGATACCGCAGTTGGATCTTCAAGTCCTTGTATCCAAATATTTTCTCATCGTCGCCGAAGATGGGGTACGTGAACTTGGGGTGAAACGTCGCAACTGTTTTGAGGCCCGACTTTGACGGTGACACGAGGCTGATATTCAGCGCCTCGTTGGCATCTTGGTGCCCTATTCCGTAGCTTAGCAAAAAGGGATATGGGCTGCAATGAATTTCGAACACTACTTACACGCTTCGAGGTCAGGAAGACCAGCCATGGTAAAGGAGAAGAGTAGATGCACCAGTTAGTTGTAGCGCACAAAAAAAGAAATAATATGCGGGAATAACTCGATGGGGTGCGAGGACTGAGAACGTCTCCAAACGACCAAACCCCCAAAGAAAGAGGAAAAGGCTGTGGTTGTTGCAGCGAAAGGCTGACAAGCAGAAAGCCTCAGCTTCAATTTGATGCGCGCTACCACAGCCTCTAAACGCGTTTGCAGGCATGGAACGCGATTCATTTAAGCGGTTGCATCTCTTGCTGCGCTGATGCCCTGAATCCAAGGCATCAATGCCTACGGCTTTGTTCAGTTGTTACGTCACGCATGCTTAAATCCGCCAGGTGGGTCTCCAAACCAATACAAGCGATCTCACGAGACATCTGCAGGCTAAGGCTATATTGGACGTAATCCGGACTACTTCTACTCCATACTCTTGCCCGCCAAGCAACTCGACTGAGTGGCTGCTTGTTGTCTCTCGTACCTTGCAGTCAGAAAGACACTTCCCGAACAACCGAGATATACGGCGCCGCATCGCGCAATCGTCTTAGAGCATCTGCGATACGAGGGCGCATGGCGTTCACCCCTGAGCCATCACGATGCCTGAAATTGCGAGTGGCCCTGCGCCTGTTGGCTCTGCGCTCTTCTCAATCGTCGCCCTCCTCCTAGTATCACTCGGTGTACTTCTCATATTGCGCCACTACCTCCCGCTTCGAACCACGCCAGCCTTCTACCTCGTCCCCATATTCTTCGCCTTGTGGCTTCCGTCGGTACTCGTCCTACTCGTTCCAATAGACCTTGCTTCAAGCGCCATTACCGACGATGTAGCTTCGAGGGGTATTTGGCTACCCCAGCGTGTGGTATTGGTACTATGGCGGATTACATACTGGTTAACGTTTTGCTTGACATGGTGAGGAAATAGATTCCAGATTCGACTCTGCATTACCATTTCTGACCCAACTCTCACAGGTTCATCCTCCCCATCCTTGCCGAGTACTCCGACACTGGATATCGCGAGCCTTGGGACAAACTGATGTACTCCCTCCGTGCCAACGCCCAGTTCTATGCCATGGTCCTGGGAGCTGGCGCTGTCGGACTAGTATACATATTCGCCTCCTATGAGTTCTCCTTCACGGCTCTCAAGGCTCTCATCATGGCTCTAGCTTACTGCTGGGGTCTGATCCTTGCAATCTATCTGATGGGTCACGGGCTAGTTTCCATACCACGGCATCTGCTTCGAAGCGGAAGTATAAGCGGCAGACTACGAAGCTTGCAGATAAAGGCGCCTAGAGTATATGAGAAGATGGAAGACTCTCTCACGGGCGTCGAGGAGATTGAGCAACAGATTTCAGAGCTTAGCCGACGAAAAACGGGAAGCGCCGCGGCCTTCCAAGATTGGATTGAAGAGCTTCAAGAGATGGCCAGCTTCCCTGAGTCGCAGCCCCGACCAGCGCTTCTGGATTCGGCAGCACCCAGCCAAGCCGTTCCACATGTCGTCACAGAAAAATATTTGGCCGATCTGACACGGAAATATGTACGAGCACGCCACTCCCGATCTCGATATGTTGGGGACTGGACTCGATTAGTACAAGAAGCGGCCAATCTTCAGATGATTCTAGACTCAGCCGCCTCCAAGAAATTAGACTTTGGCAACACCTCTCCCCACGCCGGATTTTGGGACAGAGTGAAGTTACTAACACCGTATTCTCGATACATTTGCTACTACCATGTCTTTCCACACGTGCGGATGGCCTGCGGTGCGTTTTTGGCTTTTGCGTCTGCTTGCATTATCTGGTCAGAAATCGTCAAGTTTCCCTTTCCTAAGCTGTCCATCATACGCGTCAGTGTTGTCCATCACTGGGTTGGCGACAAAGCTCAGGTCGGATTCGCAGGGCAAGTCATCTCGGCATTCTGGATTTGCTACATGTGCATTGCTGCTCTTTCATCGATGACTGAAGTCAAGGTATGGCGCGGACGAGCCCTCGTGAAGCGAAATACCGGACACGAAGCGGCATTCTGGTACGCAATGCAAGTGGCAAAGCTCAGTGTCCCGCTTTCATACAATTTCCTCACTTTCTTGTCAATCGAGGTCTACCAGAAGACTATCTTCTACAGCTTTCTCGGACAATACGTTGATGTTACCCCCCTGGGGAAGTGGTTCGACAACTTTTTCCCCATTGCCCTTGTTATTCCTGTCCTAGCTGCCCTGTTTGGATTGTACGGAAGGGTCAAGCGCCTATTTACCGGCGTGGACATTATCGACGAAGAGGATGACGATTCAACGAGCTACGGCACTGGTTCTTGGCGCGAAGGACGTGATCTCATTGCCCGAGAATTAGGAGGGAACTCAGCCCCGCGGCGCAGCGGTGCTGCAGCCAACGGGGCCTCAGGTCGAACAGCCCCAATTCTGTCCATTCCTGCCATCCAGGATTCGGCTGCCACGCCATCAAGATCACCGGTCCGATCTCCGGCCAACAACACTCGCAGGCCTGGCCAAACACGGCCCCGCTTCACGGATGAGCCCCCCGAAGATGACAACATCTTTTCGATCATCGGACATCGTATGAAGAATACAGTTGATGGATTCGAGACACCACAATGGTTCCAGGACATCAAAAGGCCGAAATGGATGGGAGGAGATGATGCCCAGCCTGCCAGCAGTGGGAGCACCAGCAATGATAATGGGACTGATATAAGGAGGTGGTTTGGAGGAGGTGGAGATAACCAAATCCGCCTCTAAGAAGTACCCTTTTATTTATTATTCGTCCTTTTTAGCTACTTTACTATTGTTTTAACGGTCTATCTTGGATACCGGTTGACATGCCGCATGATCGTGGAGTTATGGTGCTTCAATATCTATCTAGGGCTTGGCGAAAATCTTCCTTTCTTTCTAGAACCATAGATTTTTATCCTCTCTTTTCTTCTTTTCTTTTTCTTTTTTCTTAAAACCCCAGCGTTCTACCGTCGCCCCCAATATATTACAGTTATTTAATTTTCTGGTAGCGTAAATAATTATATTAAATTTTATACAATTTTCGTATGCATCGCTTGCTATCTACTGATTACTTATGCGACTATGAGAACTAAATCAAGCATATAACCCTTTGTTCATGGCTCGAAAAAAATATGACAATCTTCAAAGAATGCTTACCACCACCAACGAGAAAATTAAAATATACTCACGCCCCATCCACAAAAAAAAACATATGCATATAGAGAGAGAGACCCGCCGCCATTCATAATTTCGTCAAAGTCGTAAAACCGTTCTTATTCTCATCCATTAGGAACAGGGCTGATAGTCGAGTTCCACGTATTCGCTTTGCTCATGGTCCTCCTACGAAGCGATTTCAAAATATTGACCTCCATCTGCTCAATGTCACCTTCCAACTCTTTGTCGTCGTTCGCATAGCGGGCTTCCTTGCGGCGGTCGTACCATATCCAGAAGCCGACGATGAATATAGTCAGGGGAATGGTGATGATAAAATAGACCCAAAGCCAGTTGGAGATGACGGGATCGGCTCCTGTATAAAACAACAAATTGTAAGCATTAACTCTTGTTATATTTGTAACAAGAAAGAGAACAAGGGTTCAAGCGGGAAACTAACCAGATTGAAAGTTGAAAAAAGTCATGCTAAAGACGGAGGCGAGGTACGTGCCCGGTAAGAAGAGGGCTCCCATAAGAGATATGGTCTTCATGGCGGTGCTGTCTCGCTTGCTCGCATGTGCGATCCGACGCTGCTCTCCAGCAATTTCGAGGTTGAGTCGTGCCTCTCTCTGGGACATGATATTGTACAGCTAGTAGGAAAAAGATGATGTTAGTAAAGCCGCCTCAAGTAGCACAGACACGCTTTCAACAGTTATAAAACAAAAACAAAACAAAACTTACCGCTTCCCGCTGTACTTTCAGTCTCTCCAGCGTAGTGTAAATGTAATTCTCCAGTCCCTTAAGCTTGACCCTGTAAAATTCCATCCGGGACATCATACTCCTGTGCAGCTGGTCGATTGTTTTCCTATGCGCAATCTCCTCGTCTGTCAGGAAATCCCTCTTCCAATCATTCCAGTAAAGCTTGAACCGTTCCATGGACAATTCCATCTCTCTCACCAGCGCAAAGTAAGCTTGAGGTCGCTTCCACATGACATGACTGTGGCACTCCACCAAGTCACGATTCAGCCCGTCAATGGACAAGATGCCATCTTGGAAGTACTGCTCCTCCGGCTCGACTTCATCGCGCAAGCTCACTGCGTTCTCCAGTCGGCGCAGCCAGTCTCGTGCGTCGCGCTGCTTCTGGTCGTTGGCGGGTGCGAGGTCGTGCGAGAGGAATATGGTCGGGAGAAGCATTGGGTGGCCGACCTGGCCGTAGCATCCACGTAGGTGCTTGAGCGCCGGAACAATGTCAGAGCTGGTCGTGCCCTTGATCCAGCCCGAGGTGATGCCGGTTTTGAAGGAGTAGGACAGCATCATCTCCCAGCCGCGAGTTCTGCCTTTTTTGCGAACATCTGATTTGCGGTGTACGATTTCTGCATTTGGTGTTAGAAAAACAGGAGCGTTCAGCGGTTGGGATATTCCCACATACGTAGATGAGGGTCGTCGTCGTCCTGGTCGTACGCACACCAGAAGAACGGCCCAACCACAGACGACGTTTCTATGCATCGGAAGGGCAGCTTCAGCGTCCTCACCATGGACATGTACCTTTCTTTCGGCAAGGAGATGACCTTGGGCATAAATGTGTCTTTGTGTGTAGCATCTTTTTGGATACTTTATATACCAAGGTTAGCGGTCTTTCTTCTTTGGGAGACATGGAGCTAGGGTCATGATTCCAGCATAGTCAATGCAACAAACAAATGAAAATAAATATAAAAATAAAAAATCATGAGAGATGGGGTGATAAAAACTCACAGGAGTCGAATACCGCTCAAGAGCTTCGTCCCCTCACGCATTTTCTGCGGCGGCTCAAAAGCACCCTAAGCCAGGTTCATGTCAGCCTCACTTCCCGAATTGTAAGCACCCAAACCTCCCATCAGACCCTTATTTCATCCCATCTCGACTCCATCCCCATCTCCATCAATGCCACTCAATCTTCAGACGGAAACTCCGGGATTTCACTCACCCTTCGATTAAGAAAGTTCTCAAACTCGGACATGGGCAGCGGATGCTCCTCCACCGAGTTGTAAAACGAGTCCTAACCTCGGCATCAGCATGATCGTCCTATACCTTTTGCTTCCACCTCCTGCAACAAAGCCGTATCATCTCAGACAGAGCTGCATAGAGCCGACAGGTAACTCACAGAGTAATTAAAAATCTCAACATAGCTCGTCTTCTCTTCCACCACGCGACACTCGTCCACATAATACTTGAACATATAATCATCCATCCTGACGCCCTGCCTCAGTACTCCTGAGCTCAACACACACACAAACAAGCGCGCAATGCCTCACTCCCCACCCCCAAAGTAGCCGCAGCCTCGCCGTAACCTTGATTGCCGATGAATACGGAAGATGGCGGTAGATAGGCAAAGCTTCAATGTTGTCTCTTTTTTTTTTTCTCGCCCAGCAATCTCTCAAATCGATGGGGGGCGCTCTTGCCGGAGGCCGCTAATAAAACAAGCACACGATCTCCCGCTAACAATAGAACCGGGCCGCCTTTAAAGATGACAATTGGCCATCAAAGAACGCAATTAGCTCAGCATAAAAATCTTTTATCCCAAGAAAAGTAAAAAGAAGAAAAAGAAAGAAAGAGGAAGAATCTATCAAATATGACGGGGAGCCGTAAGTATTTCCAGAAATTTCCCCACTTCTCGAGCGAAAAGGGGAATTTAAGACACAAAAGGACGGAGTACGCAGTAAGCTGTAGTAACAAGAAAGGTGTGAGAGAGGAGAAAAGAGGAAGAAAAAAGCACGAAAGAGACTGTCTCAGCCCCCCAGCCTCGCGACTTCGGCTGCAGCAGCAAAAGGTCACCCCAAAACCAACCGCCTACACCCACATACTGGTACGAGTCCAGTATAGCCCCCCGGAAAGAAAGAGAAGAAAAAAAAAAGCGAGCAGCAGGGGATCTATCACATCCCCCACGTCAGCGAACCAGAGGCCTGGACGGAATGCTACACCCCTGTGGGAAGAAACGAAGAGAACATCAACAGCAAATATAGACTGATCAATATGACACAAAGCTGCCGGGCAGTATTACCTACCTAGGTACCTAGTGAGCTTGAGGTGAATAACTCCCCGTAGACCGCTATAACGTGCCTATCCTCTTAGGCCTCTCTAGCGGCTCCGCAAGTGTGAAAAGGGCGCTGGAGCTTCATGCTACTAAGCTACTAAGGTCCATACCATACCTGTAGCACTGATGGATCTGCCCATCTACCCGTCCTCCGTGTCCTAGTTAGAGGGAACGGTTTAATCTATTCCACCGCCTTTCTGTACACCATTTCCCTCCCGCCATATAACAGCCGGCCACGTATTACCTCTACCACTTCTTGTAATTAATTGGTAATCCCGCTAGACCCATGGAAAATTTCTGCAGCTGTATGTAGGTACTTACAGGCTACCTGGTACTTCGTACGTGTGCATGCAACGCGTCAGACTCGCATTAGGTATGTACTTCGAGGCAAGGTACGAGGACAATCCACCTCCATGGATGTACATCACGCTTGGATCAGGAGCCTACAACCACCAATTCTTTGGTATCCGGTGGACGTATGAAGTCCAGTTCAATAATACACATGAGGCTACTAGCACTAGTACCCAGTATGTAGCAGCTGCAAATACCTAGTGAAGGTATTTGGTAATAGCAGATATAGTACGGAGTAGTAGGTACAGTATCTGATATAGTAGGTATAAAGTATTACTAGTAGGTATGATGAGGAGCACAACGCAAAGCACACCTTCAGGCTCAGCTTGTTCAAACGACAAAGAGTCTCGGTTCTGAGACAGCCACCCCAGGTCATAGCCCTAAGCATACATTTGTCACCCCCCTTCTCTCCCTCTTCCCGCCCACTCGTAGCCAAAACAAGAAGAAGAAAAATGGTAAGGAAAGTAAAGGAAAAGCTAGATATACAGGTGCTTCGTATAGTTGGCTACTGGGCGAGGCAGACAAGACTTGGCGTTGCAGGTTCAAACACAGCTCCCTCCTCCGAATACACGTTTTCCAACACAGACTCCAGGTCAAAAACGAGCCCCCAAGCCCGATCGAATCCCCTTTTCCAAAGAGAAAAGAAAACAAATATCTCCAATGCAGAGCCACCATCCCAAGATGCAGCGAAACAAAATGGCCCATCAACTCGCATCTTTTACATCCAAGAAAAAAAAGGCAGACATGCTCCTTTCTTTCCCCTTTTACTCACGCATCCAGTGCATCATCGTCAATCGTCAACGTTTCCAGGTATGCTTGGATTTGTATACTCATTCCTTAAAATTCAGTAAACAAGTTGCCATACCTGCAAATGGACATCCAACCCGTTAGCCACAAGAACACTTTATAGAGGAGCAAGAGACTGGGGAAAAGAACTGCACTCACTCATCAGCACCGCCTGGACCCCCATACTTTTCGGGGTCCTCGGGGTATCGGTCAAACTGGCTGGCATCGCCGGACCCAGCCTTGACTGGCGGCGTATAGGGGGCATCTATGTCTTTGCGCGCCAATCGATCCCACGTGACTTCAGCAAACCACGGATGATTCTTGACATCTTGTGAGCCTCCAAACAGATTGCCCAACCTCTTGGTCAAGTCCGCCGTAATCAACCGCTCGAGCAAGTTCTGGGCGTCCGGGTTTATATACGCCGGGTACTTGACTTTGCCCTTGAGGATGTTTTCGTATATGCGCATGGGAGAGCCGCTATCCCAGAACGGCGTGTATCCACAGAGCATCTCGTATATCAAAATTCCGAGAGACCACCTAGTCATGGGTCAGTTGACCATTCACCATTTCATCAATGAGAACATCGTCGCCACTCACCAGTCCACAGACTTGTTGTAGCCTTTGTTAGAAACTACTTCAGGAGCCAGATAATCTGGTGTACCACACAATGTCCATGTCTTGTCCGGCACTCGCTTGGCGAAGCCAAAGTCGGTAATTTTAAGATGTCCATGCCGATCCAGCAGCAAGTTCTCGGGCTTCAAATCACGGTATATAATGTTTTTGGAATGCAGGTATTCCAGCGCCAGCGTGGCCTCGGCTGCGTAGAATTTGGCGACCGGATTAGGGAATCGCTGTAGTTAGTTCATTCCCAGCAGTTAGCCCAAAAGAGTTCAGAGTAAAGAGTAAAGAGAGGGGGGGTTGGGAGATTGAGTTATATAGACTCGTATATGTGTGCGGTGGATGGATGGGTCAAGGTTTTCATACCCCAGATTTTCTTAGCAGCGAAAAAAGCTCACCACCTTCGACGAAATCCATGACCATGTAGAGGTTCTTCCAGTCCTGAAAGGTACCCCACAGCGTGATGAGGAACGGGTGTTTGACATCGCTCAACATGCGGCGCTCGTCGTTTGTGTGCTCGACCTGCTTCATCTTGACCACCTGCGCCTTCTTGAGCACTTTGACGGCATAGAAGCGCTGATTGTGCTTGGACTGGACCAGGTGAACGCGCCCGAAGCTACCGGTGCCGAGCGTTCTCAAGATCTCAAAGTCGCCCAGCGAGTACTTGCCCTTGGTGACCCGGGGTTGGGATAGCGATACGCTGTGTCCATGGTGAATCTGCTGGGGCGGGTGTTGCGGCGGAGGCTGTTGCTGCTGTGGCGGAGGATCCAGCTGCATTGCCGTTGATAGATGCTGCTGCTGCTGCTGCTGTTGTTGTTGTTGTTGTTGTTGTAGATGCTGCTGCTGTTGCTGCAGCTGGGAATTGGGGTCGGCCATCTGCGAACCTATGGGAGCTTGCGTCTGATACGGCGAGGGGGCGAAGCCGTTGGTCGAGCCGTCATTCTGGGGCGAATTGATGAGGTTGCTGATGCTGGGGAGGTTCTGCGAGTCGTGGCCCGGCGGCGCGTAGGAGTGAGTAGGGCCCTGGACGTTGACGGGATTCATGGTCGACTCGGGAGGGCCAGCAGAGGTTGTGGGAGAGGTCGGGGAGAGGGGGCCAGCGGCCGTGGCCGTGTCTCGCTCGGCAGAAGAGGCGGCAGGGACTTGCGAGACTGTCGAGGCCGGCGCAGGAGCTGGCGCAGACGCTGGTATCAAGGACACGGGTGCGGAGGCGGGAATGGGAGTGGATGCGGACGGCGAGATGGAGCCAGGCGAGACCGCGACGGTGCCTGGAGGAGCAGCTCCCAGACCTGCGCCTACGCCTAGTCCTAGTCCTAGTCCTAGCCCTGCGGCTGCGCTACCTGCTGTGTGATTGTTATGGCTACCGCCGGGCGTCACTCGCGGCTGCGGCTGCTGCAGCGTCGACGAGTCGAAAAGCTTGGAGGCGGCCGCCGTGGGTGCGACGGGGCTGGTGGGGTTGCTGGCACTGGTGCTGGTGCTATCTTTCGCCGCTGAGGGGTCAGAGCTGCCCTCCTTTGTCCGCTTCTTCTTGAGGAATGACCCGAAGGAAGGCATAAGGTTTGTGGTGGCAGCAGCTCAGCGGTTCGCGGGGGAAAAGCCAGAGGGTGCCGTGCCAGGCCGGAAACAGGGCGCGGGCGTGGGGAGGAGGGAATTGCAGTTGCAATTGGGTTGGATTGAGGGGAAAGGCCTCGATTCGAGCAGCCTGTCCGTTCGCGCCGATCTGGGCCGGGGATGCCTACTGAGCTGGGTAAGAGAGGGACGGACGGCGTAGAGGCTAGGTAGGTTGCGCTGTCTGGTGCTGTGCTGTCTGGTCGGGTGCTATTTGGCCGCCGTCTGGTGCTGTCTGGTGCTATATAGACGCTGGGGGGCTGAGCTGAAGGGGGCGGTTTGTAGCGGGTGCAGCGGGTGTCGCTTTGTTCACAATCGGGGCGGGAGGTGGTGAGTGAGAGGGCGCCTGGAGAAGAGCCTGGAGAAAGCTCTGGGGGGCTGCTATTTAGGCGGTGCAGCGGGGGAGGCTCAACTGCCTTCAATGGGGGTTTGCTTTAGGGGGGGCGGCGCCGAGGCAAAGGCGGGAAGCGGGAAAGCCAGCGCTGGATAGCGGTCGCGCTGATGGCTTTAGCGTCTGGTGCAATAATAACTGGTAGGAAGCTCCAGGGAAGCTCCAGCAAGACGCAAACGAAACACTCCAACGGGGCAAGCTTCAAGCGGGCAATTGGCGGTGCAGCGCGGGTTCAACGGGGGCGGCTGTTAAACAGGTCAGTTCGGATGCTTTGAAGCTCTAAATCAGCCAGGCCCGAAAATGGGCAGCTGTTGATTTGCACTGGCTCTGTGCACGTACCGCCTGCGCACGAGCACAAAAAGTAGCGTTTCCCAGCAACTGAGGCAGCAACAACAATGAACTTGGTGCGGCAGAACGGCTTTCGCTTCGGCTGCCTGAATCGGTTGCGGCGCTGCTAATCAAACAATTTGATTGATGGCCCCGTGAGATTCTTATCCACAACGTTTCGGCAGTTTTTGCTCTTGCTCCTTGGTCGATGTTCAGCGGCTTCGACGGCTCCAACTGGGTCAATTGGCCTCTTAGACAAGCCCCGGTCTGTCTCTTTTCGTCTGTTCTTTTTAACTTGGCACTTGGCCTGTCTCTTGGACAAACTTCGTCAAAGTCAGCGCTCAGGCCATGCACAATACGAAGCAGCAAGTACAGCCAATAAATAGCTTGAGGCTACCTGAATCGCGGCCTCACGGTAGTAGTGCTCGGTGTGATACCTGAAATGGTGCAATTGGGAGCTGAAGTCAGTTGTCGTCAAGCTTTATGTTCTGTGCTGTCTGCGAATTGAATTTGCCAGCTGCGTACATATACATGTAAGTAGCTTCTGCCTGCTTGCGAGCACACCCGACTGTATTTCTTGACAGAAAGGAATCTGGTGCTTGCTGAATAAGCGATCGTAGATGTGTGATGACGCTAGCTGCCGGCAGCTAATACTGCAAGATGATGATGCCCAGCAGCAAGATCCAGGCTGCAGGCTAATATCGAATCAAGCGAGTAAAGGAGCTACAAGAAAGATCTCTTTTGTTGCTGAATTAGTCGTACTTTTGTTTGACAGTGTCGGCTCCAGTTCTTTCTCTCTTTCGGCAGCAGTGTGGTGGCTCTCAGCGACGAGATCGACCTCGCCGAACCAGCCGTTGATGTAAATTGGCAACAAGCTAAATCGCCACAGCATGCGGGGATCGATTTCAGCTATATCCGTGGATACACAGGGCCAATCTCATGCCCAATGGTATAATGCCAAGATCATCCGGTATAGACGCATAATCCGAGAAAGCCCTGGTTCAATTGAGAATGCTGTAACTTGGGTGGTAGATCGAGAAAGAAAAACAGACAAGACAGCATAAAGAACAATCAATGAGAGGGAGGGGGGAACCAGCAAGAGCTTCGGGTCCTGTCCAATTGTGTAGCTAACCTGCTTTAGTGCATCTAGCTCGACCTAGGAGCCCGGTTTTACTTTCTTTTCCCCTCATTCTCGGCATGGATGGACTTTGTCGCTGTGCTGCCGATCCTCTTGTTGACGCCGTCGAACTTTGAATTGTTCACGTATGTGTACGTCAAGGATACGTGCATGTAAGCCCGGAGAACGACCGCCAGATATCCTTTGGCGAGTCACGAAAAAGTAACCACATAGTACCTACTCCTTTTGCTGCCCCAAATATGAAATGAAAATAAAATGGAATCACCGAATACCATCAGGTTAGTACTAATCGCTGACTACAATAACTGTGGTTGAAAAAAGCTGGGGCAGCTAACATGTGGAAATTCTACCTATGTACCAATCCTACCCTGTAGCTTTTACAATAGCTATAATTTTGTAGACTAGGACGCTTTAGGACAGCTTCTTCGCGCCAATGCTCCCTTGTTATAA
Organism: Trichoderma polysporum; assembly: GCA_030278935.1. Classification (NCBI taxonomy): domain Eukaryota; kingdom Fungi; phylum Ascomycota; class Sordariomycetes; order Hypocreales; family Hypocreaceae; genus Trichoderma; species Trichoderma polysporum. The sequence continues at coordinate 55,403 of JARFTM010000118.1, read as the reverse complement.
GCTCCCAAATACTGAGCTCAATGAAAAAAAAAGAAGCTATGGCAATTCATCAAGAGGTGATGCAAAGGTTAAACTAGTAAAAGCTGTCAATTCGCCGCTAATAATGTGCTCTTCATCAATTTTCCATAGAACCCACCACCCCCCGTGCCAGTCACGCAATGTACTAAATGACCTAACTCCTAGCACAAAGAAAACCATTGACAACAGGCTTTGACCAGCATCCATATGCTTCTTGCATGGGCAACGACGTCTTCCCGCCTGGCTTTCGATCACTCGAATTACATGAATTTTTTTCTTTTCTTTCGATAGGGTCTCTGCCTGAGTCAGTTTGACAGGTGAGTTCAACACGTCTCTACCCATCTTCTCCTCCATAATACACGTTCAGGTCCATAGTAGTGAATCCTTTCCTCGGCACATGGTACACCTAGAATCTGTGGCTCTTGGTTTTTGACCTGTACACAGTGAATCCCACGTACGCACCGCCAGCCACGAGAATAACGAGGAAGATCTTGGTAAAGAACCATGTCCAGCTTCCGCCACTTTGTTCGCCGCTGCTCTTGCCTCTGTATGAGTTCTTCGGGGCCCCCTTTGAGCCAGGTCCGTTGGTTGGGCTGGTGTAAAGATTCTTGGAAGAGATGGAGATAATGTCGTGGTGGTCGCTCAACTCGCCAGTCTCGGCACTGAACCCAAGATAGGCAATGTTGGGGATCGCAGGAGGGTTGTCCACCTCAAAGCACACCAGCCAGTCGCCCACAGTCTTATACTGGAGTTCCAGCTTGAGGCTCTTATCCTGGAAGTAGGTCAATCGCATCTTGGTAGGGATGCTCGAGTGGCGAAGACCTCGGGCCGAGCAACCAGCCAGCTCCGTCTCCTTGCCGTCGTTGTTCTTGTCGTAGGTTTTCTGTCCGTCTCCAAACATGGCCATGACGTAGGGGAAGACAACGCCGGGTCGGTTATTCTTGTACGTGTCGATAAAGATACCCAAGCCTTCGAATTTGTCCGCGTGGCCAAAGACGGGACCGAGCTGGCCTCGCTGTTTTGTGATCCACATGGCAAAGCCATCGCCGTAGAGTTGGTTCTTGCCGTGAATCTTGAACTCAACCTCTACTTCCCAGTTGGTAGCTGTAAGGGGCACCCGGGAAAAGAGCCAGCCGTTTTGCGAAGGTCGATCGGAGGTAAGGCGAATATATCTGTAGCACGTTGAGCTTCTGTCTCGGAGAATGCGTGTGTGTTTGTATGCATCGGAGATGTGACGTACGAGTCTGTTCGAATGATTGTATCTCCGCCAAAGTCAAACCATCGGCTCTGCATGTCAGAGTCTAAGTAGGGCTAAAGAGAAGAAAAAAAAACAAAAAAAAAACAGTCAGCTTCTATCATTTGCCATTGTCCACTAGTTTCCCCCCTTTCTTCTCATCGACTTGCGACTGACTTGTTCGAGGGTGTGCGTCTTGAGCTGCGCGCGGTTCGTTAGCCCACAGCAACATTTGCGCATACTATTTCCGAGAGCAACCAACCGTTATGCTTCTGAAGTCGTCTTGGGCCGCCGCAGTCCACGCAAATGCCGTGGCGAGCACGGCTGACAGCGAGGAGAGCCGCATCTTGGCGCGATTGTGACGGAGTATCTTCCAATGGTTGGGGTATCAGCGAGATGGCCAATTACAGATTGGCAGAAGATCCGGTACCGCCTCTCGTCTTCCGAGGCTTGTTGCGTTCTGGCAGTGGCAATCGGCAAACCAGCGATGTTGGTTCACATGGGAGGCTCCATGTAAAGGCCACATTCGTGTTAAGCCCGCGACACAGTGCTATTCCATAAACCGTTAGTCTGTGAAGGTACCCGCTCTCACCAAGGCTGATTGCAGTAGCTGCCAGGTACATTCAAGTGGCATGAACCCACTACTAAACGACACATGCACTTATAACAGGCTTATAATACGGTCTACGGAGCCCATGTCAGTTAAAAAGTTATGATCCATATTCTTTTTAGACTAAAAAGGCCGCACAATGTCCTAATCGACGCCCCCTGTGTATATTTATATAGAAGTATTTGATGCAGGTAGCTCCCTGTCTGTAGAGGGGGCGCTAACATACACTGTGCTGTCTCAACTATACCAGTATTATTGAATCGTGAGCTTTCAGTGCTGGTATGTGATCCGCAGAGGACAATAATTTCGCTGTAAAAATAGCCAACTACTGACATTTGCGCTTTGTATACAATTACTACTATGTGTATATTTTCCCTCTCGATAAAGAATGATATCTCCTACGGGGCAGGTAGTCACATGTCAAATGTCGTTCCGTTTCTCACAAGATCATTATGAACAATGAAGCCACAAGCGCTTTGATCATTTGGCCTCATCTATCAGCTGGATTAGTTATAATTGAATTCAGCGCCTTGAGTAATTGCCGGAATTATGCAATGCTATCTTCATCCAAGTGCTGCGTAATTTACGCTTTCCCATCGTCCAAAATATACCATAAGTGCGACGCCACATTCCCTTAGTAACCTTGGACCGAGAACCAACGCCACACTCAGCCACAGCCATTTTGCAACTCCAAGTCTTCCATCTCCAAAATCTTTCTTCCCATCGACCAAGCAGTCACACGCTCTAAATAAACCGCCCAATCCCTCCAGCAAAGCTCTCTCCAAAAATGGATTCATCATCCGTCAAGCAATCCGTCATGAAGCAGGTCCTCGCGGAAGCGAACCTCGCCAACGCTCGAGTCCTCATTGAGGTATGCAACCCCTCCACCCTTCCTACAGAAATCTTGCAGTAGGAAAGAATCGCACTTGGTGTAGACGGCAAAAACTGACAAGATTTTTTTTTTTCTCTTCAATTATAGAAACTCCAGGAGAACTGCTTCGAAAAGTGCGTTCCTAAGCCCGGCAGCTCACTCTCCAGCGGCGAGCAGACTTGCATGACTTCCTGCATGGAGAAGTACATGGCGGCTTGGAATCAGGTCAATGCGGCCTATATCAACAGGATACGACAGGAGCAGGGTAACAACTAAAAAACTTACACAACGAATGACGACGAAAACCAAAAGAGAAATCAAAATCTGAAATTTGATACAATAAACGAATGAGTAAAGATTTGACCGAGGAGATATAATGTAGGATATCGTTCGGATGGGCGCATGGGGAAACATGACTGAGACTGTGGACGTTGTTGAACTAGGTTTGTGCCTAGCTTCAAAGCCTCGAGTTTCTCTCAGATGAGTTCTTGTATTAGTACTACCTATTCTTCAATTAGAGTGGTCTTGGTGCCACGGCGCAGATCTCGGGATGGGATATAGACATAGAAACTGGATCATCCACTCTGTCTCTAAATAAAAGCTTTAAAAAAAAAGGTTGACAAAAGCACGTGTGGATTACCATGGTATTATGATATTCGAATTTGGGTATCTATTTAATTATATGCATCATCACTCCGCCGCAGCTTTCTTCTTCTCCTCCTCAGCCGCCTTCTTTCTCGCAAGATATCTCTCCTTGGCACTCGAAATCTCCCCATCCGTCTTGCGAGTCTTCGCCGCCCGCTCTACATCCTCCCTCTTGGCCTCTTCGGCCTCCCTTGAGCGCTTCAGCGAGGCTTCCAGCTGCTCGGCAAGCATCCGCGACTGTCTTTCCCTCATGGCCTGTTTCCGGCCAATCTGCTGTCCTGTGATTTCCCTGCGCTCCCTCTCCGCCGGGCGATCGGCCTCTCGTTGCGCCTCAACTTGCTTCTTTGCGCCGACGTTGAGGCCGCCTTTGAGTAGTTGTCGCTTGTCGACGACTTGGCCGTCCTCGTTGACGGAAATGGACGCTCCTTTTTCATTAAGCTCCTGTGCCACTCTTGTGAATTCCTTCTCTTTATCATCCTCCGCTTTTTCTCCATTCTCATTGTCTTCCTCGCCTGGGCCTTTCTTGGCCATTTCTTCCGTAGCTCGAACCGTCTCAGCATGCCTCTCCTGCTCCTTATCCAGCAGCTTCCTGTAAAAACTTGTCATGCCAGTCCCCTCGTTCTTCTTAGCCTCCTCCTTCTCTCTTCTGCGCTCCTCTTCTTCCAACCTTTTGTTCTCCTCCTGTTGTTTCTTATACGCCTCCGTCACGAACTTCTCCTTATCGGCAAATTCCTCTCCCTCGGCTTCGCGTTCCCGCGCAATCTTCTTCTCTTCGGCAATCAGCTGATCTCGTTTCCGTACGTCGGCCGCCCGCATCAGATTCTTCATGTATTTTGGTTTTCGTTCCTCATCTTCCTTTGATATGTTTTTCTTTGGCTTCATGGAATCGTATATAGCGTCATACTCATAGACACTGGCGTCTAGTTCGGTAGCCGCCTCTGCATTCTTGCGAGATGACAGCGTGCTGGAGAGATCACCAAACATTGCACTTGTTTGGTTTTTTGATTTAAGCTTTGGAGGTTCATTTAGAAGGCCTTTCTTTGATCTGGCCCCCCTCGTTGAATCCACTGGAGCTGAGGCGGTAGTCGTGAAATCGTCTAAATCGCCTCCAATTTCTTCGATCTTGGCGTCTTCGGTAGTGCCTTCATCGTCCGAATCATGGTCGTTGCCACCGAACATGGGTTTCGATCTCGAAGGCACCGGCTTAGATGCCCCGGGCTTTTTCGTCAGGTTGAGCCCAAAAGCCAGCTTTGGTTTATTCATCTTCTCGGTAGGAATGGACTCGTGTAGGCAGACTGGTAGGATGATGCAACCGATTTTTGAATGGTAAAAAAACCAATTGGGGTTGCCGAGAATTATGGAATAGCAAATGTACTACAGCAAAGACCCTGCGTATAGTCGCAATCACAAGATTGGTCAAAAGTAGGGGAAAAAGGAAGAAAAGAAGCATGGGAAAAGCTTCCAAGGTACACGGCGGGCGCGCTGACCAAATGCCGAGCACCAACTAGACGCGCGCCAGGCGGCTCCGCAATTTACTCTACATATTAAACGTCCATCTGATCTAATAACTTTCTTAAGAGGGCTCCCGGGTAAACTCTTCGCAGCAGTACTAGAGACTCTACGGAGTACTAGATTAGTAGCCACAGACGCATCCATTACGATAGAGAGCTGAGCATTTCTATCTTCCGCCCACTAAAATCAAATACCACCCTGGGCTATTTTAAATAGCAACCTGGAAAACTCCCATGTGGCGTCCAACAGCCCAAAACAGCAGCAAGCAGCTGTCATCTGCTATGACGTGATTGGCCCCCCCCATGTGCTCTCCTACCACCAACTCGAGTAGGTAATCCTGAAGCGGCGACAAACTAATATTCAGCTGTGCCAAGATAGGTAGATAAACTTAAGTCCCGAGTCCTCTTTCACACCCCGTCACGAGGACAAAACCTCAAAAACACATTTCTCTGTTCTGTAACATTTCCCTTTCTGTTTCTGTATATCTCGCAAAACTGCAAATCATGGAGTTTTGCAGTACTTGCACAGGCAGTCTTGCTTCGTCTCCTCCGTACTCTCAGGATGATGCATCTTTACCAAACGACCGAAGAGTAGAATGCTGTTACCGAGTTATCTGCGGGAAGTGTATACAGGTTAGCCACCCTTCATGCAGCATCTCTCTCTGATCTATTGGAAGCAATACGGCCGCTTGAGATCCTCACTAATACGCGCCCATCTTTTAGAATAACCCGCGCTTTGCATCGTACTGCCCCTTCTGCCAAGTATCAAACATGCCGTCGCCGTTACCACAAGGCCTTAGAGATCCTCCTCTGTATACCTCGGTTCCAAATCTGGGGTCCAGGTCCATCCCGGCTTCTGCTCCTCCGCCACCGTATGTAGCTAATGCGCCGGCTACACCACCTCCGGCCCAGAGCAGCAAAAGTAGTCCAGAGCTCGACGAAAAGGCCGCTTTGGACGACACGCTGCATTTTCTAGACCACGAACATGACACTGTGCAGTCACTGTCGCTACGGTACGGTGTACCTCCCGCAGCGCTGCGGCGGCGAAACAACCTCACAAGTGACCATTTACTAGTTGGTCGAAAGACGATCCTGATTCCTGGCGAGTTTTATAAGGGTGGTGTCAGCCTGTCTCCTCGGCCCGCTGAGGGTGAAGAGGAGGAGTTGAGGAAGGGTAAGATCCGACGTTTCATGACAGCCTGCAAAGTCTCAGACTATGACTACGCTCTGTTGTACATGGAACAAGCTAGCTATGATATTGATGTGGCCATCACCGCCTACATGGATGATGAGGCTTGGGAGAGAAGCCATCCCAACCAGAGGAGGAGAGATAGCGAGACGAACAAGGTCACGAACCGTGGTCTTTTTTGGAGGGGTTTGTAAACCCGTGGCACTTATTCTTTGGCGTCTTTTTTTGGTTTCTGTTTTTGAGAAATGGGTTATTAGAATTTCATATTTCATGTAAACGTGCAAAATCTGCACGAGCATCATCTTCTTGGATGCCTTTGCCTAACCCAAGGGACATATATAAGCCTGTATATAACGCCGTCACCCCTGAACCTTATTTAGTTACAATTATTCATCATCACTTATGCCACAAGAAGAAAAAAAAACCCAACGCTCTTAAAATGCAGACCGAGTTCGGATATCCTAACATATCAAGTATTAGCCTGTGCATATTGTTATAAGTTAGGAACGCTTCTTACCGATATTTTCCGCTCAATTTCTCGGACAGAGCGGTCCAGTTCCGCTGCAATCATGAGTTTCTTATCATTCGGAAGCAAGGTGTATCTCTCACAGAGATCACCGTCGATGACGCCTTTCACGGGTGCATAGTAACTGCGATACATTAAGTGGTCTCGGCCTGCCAGTGGAGGATCTTCGGCCCTTAGGTGTTGTTCTAGGCTTTGGAAAAAGTCGGTATCTTCTCGAGTGACAAAGGGAATCAGAACACCAATTGTGCCCATAAGTCCGCTCCACAATAGGACATCCTGCCCTCCAACTACAAGGCTAGTTTTGGATATACTCGTTGGAATATCCTGGGTATAGAGGTGGCACATGAGATCTAGGCGATGAGATCTTCCATGAAGATAGTCTCTCGCATTTAGTAGATGAAGTCCTCCTTGCTCCTCATCAGCCTCTTCACTGGCCTTCTGTGGAGAGCGTACGACGAAAATGTTGCCGAATTTGTCTCCTCCAGCAACTGTCTCGTAATCTACCATTGTTGAGCAAGTTGTCCACCGAGCAATGGTGTCATCCACAAAGGGAATGAGCTTGTTTGTTGTCGGCTTATAGACAGCATATGTTATACCTTGCTGTACGTCTCCAATAATGATTCGGTTGCCTTGCGTACTCAGAGAATTGATTAGCTGCGGTGCCACTTCAGCTTGAGTCTTTCGTAATAATTGCCGCATGCCGAGGTCGTATATGCGAAGCGTTTTCCCAATGCCCACCAGCACTCGCCCTTGGAAAGGAATAATGGCCATCGGAGGTTCTTCGACTTTAGTTTTATGAATGAATACCAAACCCCTACCCTCTCGCTCGAACCGGTAGATATGGACATATGCGTCAGAAAAACTGCGAGGGTTCACGACCATATCTTTCCCGGTTCCAACGACAAGGAAGGTCTCGTTTTCTTGGCTGGCAAACGTAACGATAGCCAGGCTGACCGCGGCCTCGTTTTCCTCTAGATCTACTTTTTGTAGAACTTGACCGTCTTCAGCCAGAGGATCAACAACACTGATGCATGAAGCCCAGCGTCGGGTGCCTCTGGGATGGCCAAATTCTTCTGGAGGAAGGATTTTTGTGTCTCCATTGACACGTGCTGGGTCGGCGAGCAATTTCGCACAAAGCTCAGGGGCAAGGGTGTGATTATCCGCCTCAATTACATAGAAAAGAGGATGATCCGGATGCTTCACCATCTTCTTTGGCGTGTAAGTTAGGGGAATTGAGCTCTGAATTAGAGTGTCTCCAAGCCGATCGACAGAGAAAATCCTAGAAATCATCAGTATCTGCAATAGTATCTTTAGGTATGCAAGTGAAAAGAAGATGAAGAAAAAATGCCTTTCAGTAGGAACAATTGGAAAAAAATGCGTATTGATGAACCTCATAGCCCGTAGGCTTGGATCCCAAATTTTTCATCATGTGGCATGGTAGAAAAGGGGGGGGAGAAAGCGACCACTATTACTTACCGCAAAGTCTGTCCCTGAATACCCACAATGCCTTCCTCACATTGCTCGCTAGTGAAATTCCAGCCCCATTCTAAATCAACATAGCTGAGTGGAGTGACGACAAAACTCTTGGAGATGGGATCAGCATATCCAAGCCAAGGCCGAGAGCTTAGGCCAAGCACACACGTCCTTCCTTGAACCGTTACCTGGAATAATCTCACTGGCTTCGGTCCCAAGAACTTTTGTCTTGTGTCTGTTAATTCACCAGTAACTTCGTCCAAGACCGTCCGCAAGTAGACGCCCGAGTAGAGGCCGATATGCAAGTAGAGTGTAGAACCGCCTGACGATGAGTCCTCCATGGAAATAATGGCGAGAGAGGTAGGTGCAGCTGTCAGCGCTTGGACTGATTTATTTTCGAGTGTAGACTCTGGGTCGAGACTCAAAATACGGACTGTACAGTCATCACAGCCAACTGCGAGAAATGAACTTCGCAATCTGCCTTCGGGGACTTCGCCCAGACTTAGGCAAGTGACCGTCCCAAACATTTCTTTCTTCTCGTCATATTCTGCCAGGGAACCGTCATCGTCCATCTCAAAATAGACAATTTCGCCGGAACTTAGGGCAATTGCCACCTGGTGAGCGTTGGTTGATGCGGCCACAATAGAGCGGTGCTGAGGGGCATCCCACTGGTTGACTTGTCCGTTACGCACATGCCTAATACCCTTAGGATGAACCTGAATCAGACCATCATCGCCGAGCAGCTGGGCAGCCAGAGTGGGGACGCTGGTCAGGAACCCAGAGTCGCTGACTTCCTCTACCGTCTCTCCTATACTGAGGACAAGAGTTCCATTGGTGAAGGAAAGAACGATATAGGCGTCGTATTGTTCACTTCGATTTAGTTTTAGCGTCCAAACAGCTGATGGAATACCTGGCAGCTCGGAGGATACAATTTCATTGATCTCAAGCCCATGCTTTAGTGTCCGGAATGTGCTTCGAGCGCCGTTGCCACATATTGTGTAAATTTGAGGTGCGTCTTCGCCCGTCAAGTTGGCAACTTTGCAGTCGAGAAGAGGGTTCATGGAAGGAATGCTCTCTACGAGCACCAGGTTTTCCAGTGGTCGGGGGTAGAAGTAAACAGGATCATACGAAGCCTGCGCATCGACAGGGAAGTCGTCGCTGGTGAATTCCAACTCTTCGTCATCATCTCCAAGCTTTTCAAACTGATAGAAGGAGAAATTTCCAAACTGGCTAGCAACATAAATGAAGCCGCTCTTCAAAATGCAGAGACTTGATGCAGCCGGAACTGTATCAAAATACTTGATTTTGAGTCTTCTGACTTCTCCTGTGGTGTTGCCTTCGTCATCCTCCACCATGTCTATGGTGACCTTGAACATGTCGCCGTCTTCCGTCTGTAGTAAGAAGAAGAAGGCACCAGCACTGCCCTTCAGCTTGTGCATGACACCGGAAACAATGGTACGTTTCCTTGACGGATCCTCTGTTGCTCCTCGTCGACGGGGGATCGGCACACGGAAAGCCTCTTGGTTGGAATGGCGATACGTGATATTCTCCTCGCCACAGACGAGGACACCACTCGGGCCATCGTTGCCACCGGGTACCTGGAATAGCAGCGATGCGGTTGAGTCTACAGGCTCCGACCACTTTCTCACGACATGATTAAGCCCGAGATCAAGCTCATAGTAGACCAGCTGAGTTTCCAGCTCTCGCAAAGCTTCTCCTGTAGAATCTTGATCCACCTCAGTATAGTCTATTTCTAGGGCCGCAAACACAGGATTGGCGTATCCAACGTCCAGTGCTACCATAGAAATGACCAAAACACCAGGCTTGTGGGCCTCAAGAGGTGAGGAGATTGTAAGTTCCGCCTGAGAGTTTCGATTGAGCACATATACGAGCTTGTTCTTCTCAATAGATGCAATAAGACACGCGCGTCCCTTGGGATCACAGGCGAGGTATTCTCCAGGAATAACTCTTCGCACGCCAGACTTTCCGAAAGTCTCCAGATGCAGTCTGCTAAACTTATTCTCTCTCGGAAGATACTCAATAATAGTAATTCGACCAGAATCGGTGGCCAAGATTAAATAATCTGGAACATGAAAATTAGCCCGTTGCTCGCGAAGTAGAGTATCCCCACTCTATTGAGTCGTTTAGGGTTGGCAGGGTGCGTTGTAAAGTAAAGCTTTTTCAATTTTCACCATCACTATGTGACCCTCCAAAAATCGGAGCTGAGTAACTCACCCTTATTGCTGCCTGCGAGGCGAAAGGCTGCCAGAGACCTAATGATGCCAAATATGTCGTGAGACAACAGAGTGATTACCTTCCCCTGTGACGGATCAGGCCGTAATAGAGCCAGCCGCGACCCAGCACCCGTGATGATAAGCTGCTCCTTGGTGCCCGCAAACTGACCCAGGACCGCTTGGACGACATTGGTTGGCGGCTGGATCGTCAGCGAGTAGAGGAACATGTTAGATGTGGTCGCCATGTTCCTGACTGGGCGCAGTCAAGCCTGCGCGGCTCTACAGAGGCTTGAATGGCCGATTGAGGAGCTCAGTCGCGTTGGAAAACGGTTGTTGTGGCTTGGAAAAGCAACTGGCGGAGCTTTGCTTAGGTTGCTAAAAGTTTGGAAAAAGGACCGGAAAGACGGAGGAACAATAATGCGGCGGTGGTCTGAGGGTGGCCCGAGCTCCTTGCAAATTACGCTCATTCTATCTTTTTATACTGGCGATGAGAGACGGGCATAGCGGGGGATCTTCTGCAACATCAATTCGAGTCTACCAGGCGTACAATGGAGCCGGCTTTGCGTCGGGCGGCTCACAGCCTGTGCGGGCGCTGTTCAGCATCTTTGAGGAAGCAAGTGATTGCCGGGGCAGCGTTGAAGCCATGGGCACCAGCATCAGTTCGGAGTGTACACTCTTGCAAGTCACTAGACGCTAAACGAACGGTTACAGCATCTAAGTTGACAACTGCTCGGGAATTCACTTCCAGCGCAAGTTCAGCATCCGAAGCCTCTGCCGCTCAGAGTTCTCCAGCGGCGACACTTCGTTTGAGCCCAGATGATCTTTTCCATCCTTTTTCTAAATCGCCAGTTCCCGAATTCCGTCGCCGAGCTGCCTATATGAGACAGAATGCATACTGCCCTCACCCCGATCACAAGCATGCGAGAATCCCACTTGATTCTTCGACGGTGAGCGATGCTGCTCCAGCCGCCGAAGGCGATATGGCCCCTGCACATGTGGATTTCGAATGCCCGGATTGCGGGATTGCGGTCTATTGCAGCAAAGAACATTGGATGGACGACTATGAAAATCACTTGAAAATCTGCGACACTCTTCGCCAAATCAACGAAGACGACCACGATCTACGATCTGGTAGAGTATTCCATGAGGGCAACCTTCCGGATCTTCAGATGGAGAACGCCGCGGTCAATATGACAAATTGGGATACATTTATGTATACCCGAGAGTTTGCAGCGGTGGACTCGGATCGTTCAATGAGGCAAATCACTCGACTTCTTACTTATCCAATTACTGTTGGTAGTGTCCTCCATGAACTGAGCCCCTACAATATCCAGAAAGGAGGTCGCTTGACGGTGGAAGGACTGAAGAGTTTTAGCGGTAAGTTGAAGCGAAACAGATAGTGGATAGAGGATGCTTATCTCTTTGGGCATATGGCTAATGTGTTATCGGAATCCTAGCCTTGAGATACAACCTGCATATTCCAAGATCTGGCCGTGGTGCTGGCGTCAACCAGCTCCGCCCAGAGCCCCCGCCAGTGAGAATATTCATACTCGGTGCACGAGCCGAATCATCTCTGCCGCGACCTATATGGGTGCAGCTGGCTCACCTGTTCCCCGAATCACGATTACACGTCATTTTTATCGGACCGGAGAGTATGGCCAACCGAGATGACGAGTTTCCCTTGCCAGAACGCACGCCGTCAAACCCATTTGGCACCGTGATAGAAGACCGAGTGTGGTACAACATGAAGATCAGCACCATTGTGGACTATTATCATACCATTCACAAGACGGGACACTTTGCGCCATACGATCCTTACTTCGACTGCTTTGTCCTTTTCCATCCTGGCCTTGGTCATCCTGCAAGTAGCCACGACTGGGAAGAGACCTTACCGTTACTGCTGGAGACAAAAGTGCCAATTATCAGCACGGGATATACACAAGTCGATATGGAGCGTGATGTAGAGTGGGTCAATAAAAAATCAGGAGGCGAATTTGATGTGCTGTTGGAACCTGGAGAGAACGCTTTCCGGAGTTTGCGGTGGGATCTTGATGATATGGATCCTCAAGATGTTACAAGTGGTAACTGGGGCGTTTGGGCTTTCCGAGGAAAGAGGTAAGCTTTGACCGGATTGCATTATGTCTCTCTATTTCAGGCTGACTGACAACTTTAACAGGTATGAAACCACTACGCGAGATACAGAGGCATAGAGGGCTTTGGTGGCTCGGACCTGCTGAACACCGTGTTGTAAAATGTGTTGACCATCCCATATGTTCTGACGACGATATTACGGCCGTGTATATGTACCATGTATGCATAAAGCACCTCTCCAATGTACTATATATAAGAGGCGTTTAAAAAGGAAAAGTGGGAGGGAAGGAGAGAGAGGTCTGACGGTTGGAAAGAAAAACTCATCCCAGGTGTAATATATAGCAGTTTGTTCTACCATCCTTCTTACCTACGTACCTACTACTACAGGTACCTATATGCGTAACGTAGGTATTCTGTCGTGAGATTTTCCGGGTTGCTCATGGGTATCTGCATGTATTACTGCATATCTCAGCTCTTGGTACAGTAAGCACACTAAGCCTGCAGTCGCTACAACAGCCCACATCACTTTATGCACGTGCGGGGTGTCATGCAGCGCACGGTGCAGGCCAAACCCCAAAGCAAAGCCAGACATCGAACTGCATGCATCCCAGACCTGCGACCCAACAGCGACCCAACTTAACCTCGACGACCAGCCACCGCGGCGATTTCAGGAGCCTGGCCCTCCTCCGTCTGTCATTGCTGCCCTCGCCCTCTCTTGCGCAATGACCCCGCGACGACGCTTGTCTCGCCGGCCATGATAGCCGCCTCCTCCGCTTCAGCTCCCCTTGCTCCAGCTAGAGCTCCGACGACGCCGCGATCCAAGCATGCCGCCACCTCTCCGCCTCCCGAAGCCGGCGCCGCCGTGGCAGATCGCCGGAGCAATCGTCCCGGGCCGATCGACCCGCTGTCTGATCGGGCAACGCTGAACCTCATCCGCCGCACGCTGTGCCCTCAGCACCTGGGAGACAAAGGCAGAGATGTCCAGCTGCCGATCGAAGAGCTGCTGCCGCCGCTGACGAGCCGCAACGATGTCGATTTGCAGCTGTACGCTTTCCTCGCCATCATCATGCGAGAGTTTGTGCAGAGCTGGTACAGCAAGATCACCACGGATGAGACGTTTGTGCCTGAGATTCTGCACATCATAGCACACTGCACCAGGGCGCTGGAGCAAAGGTTTAGAAAACTAGATCTTGAGAGCTTGCTCTTGGACGAGATACCAGACCTGCTCGATAGACATGCTACAGGCTAGTAGTGTGATATTACTCTACGCATTGGATCTGCCACTGACTGAGACCCAGCTCGTCGCGTGGCCTCTCGGTCTGCTTTGCAACCTTCGGTGGATGCTGATCCCCGAGACGTCTACCACTCCATCTTCCCCTTGCCGTTTCTCTCCCCCGTGCCTCGCCCAGATGACGCATCAGTTATGAAGCTACAGCAAGAGAATGAGGCGACGTATCGCCAGTTGCTGGTCCAGGCCGTTCTAGCCATCCTGCTTCCGACTGAAGACTTGGAGAACCCATGCCTGACGGCACTCGTGGAACAAATCTTGTCGGAGCTAATAATTGGCAATGTTATCGCCGGCAAAGCATCCCAACCATGGCTCCTCTATGAAGCTATCTGTATCGCCGCAAGATCGTTGGATGAACAGAAAGCTAGAACAAAGACAAGGATCGTGTCTGGGACAGACCGACCACCACGACCATCCTCATCATCGGGCCTTGGTCAGGATGCGGAGAAGCCTCAAAAGTGGACGGCCCAAGGGGTCTTCGTGTTGGTTATTCACTTGAGCATCCTTTTCTTCAACGCAGTTAGATTCATGGCTGGCACCCTGGCGGATTCCATAACGTTGCCGCCTAGAGCGGCGCTTCATCTCGATGAGGAAGCCGCAGATCACGCTCTGGACGACAAGCAATCACCGCTATCAACGGATACGAATATCGCTCAGGCTAAAGTACCTGTACTTACCTTCAAACTCTGGTCTTGTTTCGGAAACTTGATTGAGCTGGAAGAAAGGAAGCCCTGGCTGGGTGGCTTCATATCACTACTCCAGACTGCGGCCATCAGTGGGCCATGGCAAATTGCGGGGCTTAATGGTCCTCTCGATAGGTAAGATATGCAATTTCCCTTGTTATATTGATCAAATGTCTTGGCTTTATCCTTCTATCACGAGCGTTTTCTCTCCCCCCTCCCTTGTCATTGTTCATTTTGTTCGTCATCTCGCATCTTCTCAAAGTCACTGGACCTCCTTTACCCTGGCCGTGTCCAGCGAGTGAGCTCCCAGAACAGGGTTCTCCTCTGGACAGACCGTGACTCAGCCGTGTGCCGCATCACCATCTATGGCACGATACAATTTGCATTTCGCGCACAATCTTGCCAGCGCGACGCCCTCGGAGTCTATCTAGTAGATAGCTCCATACGATGAGAGGACAAAATGCCATCCGACAGGGTTGTTACGACCGGCGCTATTTACCACACCACACCGAGCCTTCTAGATCTGGGCTGTTAGTTTCTCGTCTGGCCAGCCAATTGAAGCGCAGGGTTCGCCATCTCGTCTCCGATTGCTCGAAATTATTGTGCCTGCCTGGGCCACCACAAAACGGCCCGTCCATCGAGAAGCCTTTATTACGCGCCGGCCTCAAACAGGGGCCATCAGCTACGAGAGAAAGCGGGTCGGGACCCTGGCTGTCTAGTCTCCCGCGACAAAATGGTGTTGGAAGAGCTCTTTGTCCGTCTTCAAGTCACCCGCTCGCCCCGTGCCGCGCCACCTCCGGATGGCCATCTGCTGTCTATTGGGCCGATTTCTCCCAAAGCAGGCAGAGTGTATGGTGCCTGAGCGCGCCGTTTTTCTCCTGTCACACGGAAAGGAAAAAATCCCGTTTTCCCCAACGACTTCTCCACCGCGAGTGGCGCTCGTTGGTTTGGCCCAAGGTCACTGATGGGACACATGTCACTCGCTTCTCCTCCGCTCCTCATTGCGGAAGCTGAGAATTTTGCATCAGTGGCTTAAGAGAATCATACGAAACTACCTGTCAGAATCGACGGACCTCGGACGAGAACGCGCTTATGCATGGCGGCCGTTGGAAAGCGGCCTCTTCACGCCTCCGGCCTCGCAACGGCCTCTTCCTGGCTTTGCCGCAATACCTGACCGACAGGGAACGCGACATATCACTTCTCCAATGATGCCCATTGGCAGTCTCTCGTCGCACTATGAAGATCCAACAGACACCTTCCCACACGTCGGAGATGTTCCTTTTTTGCTTTCCCCGCACGCAACAAGCCTTCTGTCTTGTCGCCGAGTCTGGTCAACATTACATTACCACCATGGGGAGCTTCCCCCGTCCCCTGATCACATGTACCTGCTCTGTCACACCTTGACAGACGGACACCCATACATCTGAAAGACAGGAACACGGGATATCCTTGACAGACGCCGTCCCCCTTCACAAGCTAGCTGCCAACAATAGTCCTCTATGTTAACGCCTTTACCTCTCTTTCTCTCTCCCTATCTCTATCCACCACACAGCATCCACTACCCCTCCCTTTTTGAATCTCGCTTTTCTTCCCCACCTCTTGCGGGCGGATCCGAAGGAAATATCATTTTCTCTTTTAGGCTCGTTTTCTACTCTAATGATGGGACTAAGCTAACCAATGGACCTTTACTTTTCCGTCGGCTTCTGTAGACTCCTCTCGCACCACATTCAATCCCTCTTCGACCCCTCTCATCTACCACCCATCCTTCGGTCACTCCGAGGCGCCCTGTTCCCTAACAACAGCCCCGGCTCGTCCACTCTTGTAGCTCCCCAGTCGGAGAAGGAGCTGCTCGCCCTGCGCCGTAGGGCCACCAGCGCTATACGGGGCTTGCTCCCCACAAGTGTGACCCGCGTGTACTTTGGCGGTCGGCTTTGGCGCTTGGGCGGGTTACTTGGCTTTAGCGAGAATGTCGGGCTATCATCTGCCGCTGCCGACAAGGAAGATGACGAGAGAGTCTTGGATGAGCTCGAGAGCCTTCTCGACGTTGTTGGAGACGAGTACTGCAACAAACATTTAATGTATAGTGTACTAGAACTAGTTCTCGTGAGGCTGATGCCAGAGCTAAGCGAAAAGGGCGTTGTTGAGCTATGGGAAGAAAGACTTGGCTAAGCACTCACAAATGCAAATCATTGGCAGTTTTTTTTAAGCGGTCATCGAGTGCATTAACGGAGCTTTGCGGATATGACCAACAGTAGTGTATCACAGTTTTCTGTCTAGCCCCCGTTCTAGGTCCCGTCTAGACGCACCTCCACATAGATAAACCCGTCCACATGTACCCAGTACATACACATATAACATAAAAATGCGGTCCATATAAATGAAAGAATAAGAGGGAAAAAAAACCGGGGATTGGCCGGTAACATGGCTAAAGCATGTTAGATGCCGAAGAAAATTATGCCCTCATATGGATTCCCGCTCCCCGAGACCCTCTTTTGGTCACCCCCCGTCGCCTAGTTAGTAGAGAAAAACACATTTGATATTGAAAAAAGGCATGCCTCTCCGTGAGGAGTTTGGTGCCGAACAGGCCCTTGTGTAAATTTTTTTTGGATCTTGTCTTGTCCCTCGTTCATATCCTCCAAAAGTTAAACATACCGCGATAATAATGAAACAAGATAATAGAATAGCGTTCACTCAAAGAGAAACTTAGAAAGAAAATTAAGCTGTATGAAGCTACAGGAGAGCGAAAAGGCGCGGTCTCCTATCCCATGTCCAACGGCGCCTTAGGGGGGCCGTGCAACTTGTTTTTGTGTATCAAGTTAAACCAGAGATGAAAAAAGAAAAAGAAAAATGTATGAATGAAATGCATAAGCGAATAAAGCAGTAAAGAATCAACGCATAAGCATACTCGGGGGTGCGCGTGAGCAGCAAGCAAGTGTCTTTCGTAGCTCGGTATATGCTAAGAAATAAAAGAAAATGTGGTCACACTGGTTCCGAATGGAAGTCAGATGAGATGTTAGAATGAGTGATTTGTGAATGATAAAAGTTCAGTTTTGATGCTGGTAGATCTGTTGCCAGATGAAGTCGCCTTTCTCTTTAGTTATAATCCCATTTCCATCCATATCACCTTGTCCGTTCCTTAGAAGCCACTTCCGTCGCCTGCGATGCGGAACCGGGCGCCTCTTCATTTCATTTGAAATAGAGTTTTGCCACATCATGCTGCGATCTCATAGCCAATTGTTTTTTTTTTTGTTTGGCTCTTACTCTGGAGTGGGTAGCCAAGACTGCCTTCTTCTTCCATGCTTAGCTGCTTTGTTCCAGGAATGCTAAAAGAAATCCGTAACGCCAGTAAAGTTTTCAATAACAAGAGTTAGAAAAAGAAAAGAAAGACAGCAAAGATATAGGCGCCTAATGAGTGTCGAAAATGCTTTAAAGGAGGTCTATTTCTCCTTCAGCTTTCCACTATTGTTGGCTCGGTCAATGATTGGGCTTCCCCATCATCACTCTCGGGAATCCTTGATAACCCTCCTATAGAAGGGCGCGTAGTTTGATGTTGATGTATTTGTAGTTTCTTTGTGAGTTGAACGATGGTGGCATATTCGCTTTTGTCGAACGGCCCATTTGGTGTCATATGGTGAAGATAGCTTAGTAGCGTTTCCGCGGCACGTCTAGCATCCTCTGGCGTCGGAGATGTTGGTGAGGAGTCAGCAGTGGTCGAAGATACTGAGCTAGTATTTGCAGAGTTGTTGTTTGACCGGGCAGCAATACTTGAGTTACTGCTGCTACGGCGTAAAGCTGGCGGCGATGATACCGTTGTATCAAGCGTGAAAGGAGTGTTTCGAAAGTCATTAGTCGGTGATTCGATAGCTGAAGATGCTGTGACGGCAGAGTGTCGAGGGGTTAGCGGATCTGCGCTTGTGTCCTGGTTTACGCAATCAATATTAAGAGAAGGGAAAGTGTTGCTTCTCTTTCCGCGATGCTGGAAATCAGGGGCTGCGGGTTGTATGTGGAGACTGTCCTGAAAGGCTCCAACGTTGGCATCGGGTGAGAAGTGGAAGGGCACTGTTGGGCTCATCGTATCGCCAGAAAACGAAACACCTGTATCCTTTAAGTCGCTTGCCAGCGAGGTAGAAGAATGAGATGCAGCATGTCTGTACTGGAAGTCAAAATCATGCCCATCAGCCTGCAAGTCCTCATCACTACGGCTGGCAGAAAGAGGCGAGAGCCGATGGGTGGGAGAAACGGGAGAAATTGTATTGGCTGTCTTGTCTCCTGAGAAGCGTTGGATGGCTGCAGACATGGTCATACTGTCTGGAATGTTCGTCTCAGAGGCCCGACGCATCAGCCGCCCGGCCCCTATGCCGTGTTTTTGCTTGAATTTGAGAAGCCAGTTGCTGTTAATGCTAGTCAATACTCCTTCTTGGCTGCCACTGGCGCGAGCAAACAGCCTTGCTTGTTCCATGATGTCGTCGTCTTTGACCTCAAAGCCACGTTGCTGCTGTCGACGAACATAGTTGCTGAGCGTTCGATCAAAGTCAGGGTGTTTCCCTTTCAAACGCTTGAGTGCTGAGCTGTCTGGTTCCGGATCTCGTTTCAAGTATTGCTCTTTGTGCCTCAATACCTTAGATACGGTGCTTGAGTTGAATGTTAGTTGATTCTCTTCTGTGGATAGGGGTGACTCTGTGATGGTTGGAAGGATCTACCTTCTTTCGACGCCAAATTTTGCGCCAATATCTGCCTGCCTAGTGCCCGGATTCTCTTCGTGATATTGACACATGGCTCGTTTTTGCTCCGCGCTCAACGTCTTCCTCGCCTTCTCATGATGCACAAGGGGCCTCGGTGGCGGGTCAACCGGAGGTAGGCTAGATGCCGGTGCGATGGACAGTGGAGGAGCAGAGTAGCTTCCTGACGGAGTGGGGTTCGTTAATTGACTCGGCCATTGAGTGTTTAGCATCGGCAGTTGGTGATGGCCCATTAGGGGCGCAGGATGTATCATTTGATGCGTCGTAGGTTGAGGAATAGTTTGGGGGATGGGCGGAGGCATTCTGTTCAGCGATTCTGATGGCATCCCATGAGATATAAACCCACCAAAGGTGGCGCCATATTCATTCAAAGGGCTGTTCCCATAAGGGCTTTGACTATAAGGACTGATACTCGCCCAGTGATCGTTGTTATATCCAGCTCCGTTGCTCTGTACCATGGTGGCGTCCTGGTCTAAGTTGGCAGAGCCGTGAGCAGCAGTATTCATTATATTCCAGAAAGTTGCGGCCCAGTCTATCGCTGGGTTTTACTAGTTGCTGAAAAACTGAGCAAGTCAGCACTTGGCAAATAGGCTCTCTCGAAAAGGAGAGGAGTAGGAGGAGGAAAAGAGAGAGAAGCGGAACGAGTGGGGGTAATATCATTAATCCGTCAGCGCAGAGACAAATTCCAAACCTTGTCTTGGGCTGTCATCAACGAACCGGTAGTCGTAAGTCAAGAGAGATTATGGGAAGTGTTTGTCGAGAGCAAACATAAAGAACCGTACGAACCTCATGGGCAGGATATGCAGAGTAATGGCATGGCCTTTTCCTTAGGAAGAATGACGCTTGTAGTAAACAAGATGAGAATCAACAGCCTTAGATGCCAAAGGAGAAAAAAAACACTGCAACGCAAACTAGTGATGAAGAAAAGTATGGTGTATAACTTTGCAAGATTTCGAAAGCAGGACAAACCCAGGAGTGAAGAGTGAAGTCTCGGTGACAAAATTTGTGAATGAGGGGTGCTCTGCCAGATAATGTATCGCTACTTGGGCCAGCTCTGTAGAACAACACCCAGGAACAAGCAGAAAACAAGAAGTACACTTGTCCAGGAAAGCCCTGCTTCTCACGTCACTTTAACTACTACTGAAGTGTGCAAGACCCGCTGGTGGGCTCTCTTCCGCGCGGTAACAGTCTGGTGAGACAATGACGGAACTTTTCTTCGCCGTTACTCGCTACCTCGTGCTTTCGTGGGGGTGAAAATACAGGACTGCGGAGAAAGGGAACGACTCATGTCAGCCCTGAGCAAGAGCAGAAAGTAGTATTTGGCCTGTCCAAGGAGCGGTGATGCATCTGAGATGATAAACCAAGTACCGGCCCCCAGGCCTGGCTGGCAGCACAAGTAGAAGTTGTAGCACCGCGTGCTTGTCTGTGCGGCAAGCGAGCCCGTACAAAGATCTGACAAGCTGCAGCAGGCCGATGCTGTTGGTCCAGGAGACGGCAAGCTCGGTGGTTTGCTGCAGACGAGCGAGTGGCCCGCCCACCAACCAGTGCTATACCACCAGGCCGGGCTAGACTAGGGTATCCAGGTAGTATCGTCCCAGAGGCGTACAAGTTAGCACTTGTAGCTGTTACTCCGTACAATGGCTACCTAGGACGGACACGCTGAGACCGGAGCGTCCAAGTATTGTCTGCGAAGGAAGCGGAACGTTGGCCGTGGAGGCAGGCATGCAGACGCATGCACGAAGAGGCACTGTACTAGTATAGTATGCTCAGGGGACCTGATGCAGGGGGGCCATGAAGAGGAGGGGGCGTGTGAGTCGGCGAGGTGATGGGCGCCTCCCCGTGCGTGTGAGCAAGTGAGTGAGTGCTCGTACCTGTAAGAGAGTCTTCGTGTGTCGGTCTGGCTCTCTAGCCTGCTTCTCTGCATGTCTGGCGCCCATGTTTGCTCAAGTGGACGGCGGGTGGGATTCAGTCCCAGAAGGGAATGGCCACGAGAAGCCAGAGACCGGAATGACTGAGGGGTGCTTTGGATAGGCTAAGATGGGAATGGATCATGGAGATTGGGCATGATAGGGCAAACATTTGACTAACGGGTTGGCCAGAAGAGGCAGCGTCGGCAGGATCTGGGACTTGACATGGGACTGACATGGGACCATATGTAGGTACGGGCAACCCACACGCACTGGCAGCAGTGCATTGATTAATATTGATTCATTGGTGGTCTCCTGAGCTTCTGCTGCAGTCGTACGCGGTCGTCCTTTGTGCACACATCCATGCTGCTGGCTTGGGAAAGGGAAGGGAAGGGCGGTTTCTGGAGTTCTCTCTCCTGCACGGCCTGTTGCATGATACTATCTAGATGCTTGTCTGATGCACAAGCAGTGCGACGTCGGGAAAAAATGTTCCAGCATTCCGTACCTTCCCTCTGTGACGTCGGGGCCCAGAGCGTGACAAACAACTTCGACCATCAACCTCACAAGGATAAGATTCCAGGACGAGGGACCGTGAAGCTTAATCACCTCAGACGCACACAAAAAGAAAGACGAAACCCACGCGAGCGCAATACTTCCGATAGCCATGCGCAATGCTAGTACTACTCGGTGCAAGCACACAACAAGCCGCCGCTTCCAAGGCCCATGTGGCCGTCTAGGGTTGTCTGGCGGTCACCGACTACTGTTACTAGGTACTGACTGCTGCCAGGGCTTCATCACGATTTCGGCGTGGAAGAAGGGTCTGACCCGGCACTTTCGCGGGTCGACGATTTCATCAACCGTACTAGGAAATAGTGTTCCGAGCAAGCATCTGGACATGATTACTGTATGAGAGAACAAATCCACCCTACGGAGTACGAAGTTGCTGTACGCGGCAACATGAAAGAACCCCGGCACATGAGGAAATAAGAAACCTTGATCCCGGTCTGATCAGTACCAGCCACAGCGAAGACCGCTCAAACACACCGTATCTGGGGCTTGTCCTTGTACAAATACGAATCGAAATATTTCGCACAGAGAGTAAACAAGCACAGTAATGTGGTCTTTGGGGACTCTTATTTCCGGCTTTTCAGCTGGATTCTTTGCCGGATCTAGCAAGTGATAGCCAGCCAAGACTCTCTTACTGCTGCTTGAGCTTTGCCCGCTGAAGCTTCGAGTGCTCGTATGCAAAGAGAGGGGTATGAAGCTAGAGGATGCCTCTGTGGAGCGGCCCGAATTAGCTAGCGCCCTTCTCGCAAATGATGCAGATTAACAACGAATCATTTGCTTAGTTCAAGGTACGGTTTATGCCCTCATGTACGAAGTGCGAAGTGCCGCAGCTGATCATTAAATCAAGCTAATAAACGGCGACCTACAGTACGAAGTACTGTAGCTGGACCCAGCTTAAGACTAGGGAGGCATACATTCAGCCCAACCTTGCCTAAGCAACGACGTCTACATTCAATCTCAAGCATTGGATAAATTGATGTTCTAGATATAATTGCCTACGGGGATTTGAGAGCTCCCCAAGATGGAAGCTCTCTATCTAGTGGCGTGCGACATGGAGTAGTACAAGTGTTACTGCTTCGTACTTCTACGACTAGCAGTACCCTTCTCAACGTTCTCAGCTATGTACAAGCAACTCGTGCGCGCTAATTTATGGTGCTACAGGGGAGGGCATCCTGGCAGCTCATCGGAAATGCTACTAGCAACAAGAGAAATTGCAGCCGCTATGTCGACGCCATCTTGACTATGCCGTGTACTACACAGAAGTCAACCTGCCCGCCCGTTGTTCCATAGGCAAGTCCGCTCATACCGGAGCTGCTGGCCGGTTTTTGATTTGATGAGGGGGTCCAGGATGCGTCTCTACTCGAGACGTTGCCATCACGGCTTGGTCTACTTGAAATATGAAGCGGCAAGGTTATGGCCATGAACTCATTTAAAAACCCGAGCTTAGTCCATGAAACCAGGAGAGTTACTGATTGTATCGTTGACTCGCCTGACAAGGCAACCTTGGCCAACTCTACTGGTATGAAATACCCTCTAGTGTTGCCCTTCAAGCTCAATCCTGAATTTCAAGGTACGGGAGCGCGGGAGGACCGTCCACATTGACTAGGTCCGTACCACTAGTCTATTCCTCCTGTGGTGAATACGGAGTTCTTGTACTCAGCTTCGTACTCCTCATGGGGGATAAAAAAAAACAGTGAGACATGGCGCATTGGTAGTTCAAACGCTAAGCTATCGAGAGGGTGTAAGTGTTTACATCACTTTATAATGTTTACATCGCATTACGTTACGCTCACAGGTCATCTCAGTCGACAAAAGAAATTCGCAACTCGATATCGGTTTGGAAAAGTATAATTAACGAATTCGCTTCTTTCGCTCAGCTGATTCAGCGAAGTCTTTCTTAGCTACACTCGCGTGCTTCCTCAGCACCGTGTAGCCGTACCATCCATACTAGTAGAAGTCTTGTCTCCTATGCTTCGTGGCTTGGCATGGCATTTGTACCATATGCCGGGGCGTAAATGATCAATGGCAATTTTGGATGGGAGGCTGTTAAGAAAAACAACCTTACCGCTACCCCGACTTCAACTTGCTTACCTATATGGCACGAGCCTCTTCAGCTATAAGGGCTTGGATACCGATTTCATTTAGCAGAGCATTCGAAGCGAAGCCTTTGCTGCCTTGGTTTTATTATTCTTTCATTCCTTCATTCTTTGTCCTTCTCTCCTTTCATACGAAGAAGCCGGCGATAATAAACGTATCCAGAAGGAGAGTATTTAATAAAGAATATACCCATGAAGTGTATAAACAGCCCTGCATCCTGGTTAGTATTAAACCGATCACTTGTACGATATCGTATACCATTAATAATCTAAGTGGTAGACTTATTGCATTGGACTTCTCTTATATGACCGGTATATCATTGAACCGACCTCAATAGCTTCCGATCCAAGCCCAAGGATGCCATTAAGCTGCGAGCTGTAAAATCTCGGCATCTCATCCTTATCCTCGCTCAAATTGGACGGGTACATACAAGGGGGTAGTGGCGTCCGCGCCAAGGGTATAGCTTCCGCTTCCAGGCTCTCTTCCAGTTGGCCAATTTCAACCCCTGCCGCTTGCTGCCGTCGTGTGGAGGCCCGTGCCCGTCCAAGCAAGAAATACTACCTACTAACTAGTACTTGCAGGTGCCTCTCAGTCTAGCACGGAGTTGCTCCGCATAATAGAGCGGCGCTCCATCATGACAACATTGAGAGCCATTCAAGAGTCCAACGTGATGCTGCTCGGCTGAACCAAAACACTTACTGCCGATGTTGAATAGCGGTAATTATCAGCAGGCCGTACGTGACTCGTGTCAACTCCGTCTTGAAAATGGATCCCGCTATTTATTAGACTGAGGGCCAGGCCTAGTTTAGGGTCTTCTCGTCAATCTCAAAGCCCTTCTCACCCGAAACGGTCCGTCCGAGGTCTTTACCGTAGCCTCATACTCTATGCGTAGTAGTAGCATGGGATAGAGAGGTGCAAATTACTCCATACAAATAGGCGAATTACCACCAGCATAGCTAGCCTGAAGGCTACATCGCGGAGTGCTCTCATCCAAACGTCGACAGACGCGACGCGTTCTCGCTCTATTCTATTCTCAACAACCAACCAACTGATGCAGTACATGAAATCCATCATACTACTGGTAAGCACTTGGTTTTCTAAACTTCGTTTTGCAATTACAAGCTCATCTCCCCTTGGTGGGATTGATGATCCAGCTATACGCGATTTAATCCAATTAAAAAGAAGGATTTTTATTAGATTGAGGACGGCGGCCAATCCCGACGAGATCTACCGATGTCCACTTCTCTTAACACGTCCAGGTGCCGGTGAGGTGGATCATGACTGGCTTGTGGTGATACACAAAACAGCCAATTATCCTTCTCATAGGAGCTCTGACCTCGAAGGAATACTGCCGCGTGACGCCCTCCATAACAGGAAAACACCCCGGCAAGCCGGCCTTTGAAGTTTCTCAATTCCTTCGTGGGCAAATTGTCTGGCAGTCCTTCGTGTAAAGATTTCGGGCAAGAAGACAACATCGCCGTTCTCAAAGCAACAGCACTACCAACACATGGCAAATAACCCTTTGCTGGCCCCTGATAGACGACAGAGCAACAGAGCGTGGGGTCGAACTCCCAACTGTCTTATGGTATCCTGGGGGGACAAGAGGCGGACATCTACCACTTAATACTCTTACGCGTTCTGCCTGCAACATCTCATCTGCAGCATGGCTCTACGATGCGGCTCCGCGGCGCAAACTAGAATATGCCGCCGTCACAAGCACATGCAGTTCAGTTCGTACAAGTATGTACATCGGCATGGGGACACCGTTCTCGCTCTCCAGTGTCACAATGTTATCTGTCGCATTATGCATCTCCGCCGACCCCCCTCGCAAAGTTGAATTTTGTAATTGTTGGCAAGTACAAGTACTCCGTACCTGTCAAGGCTTCACAAGTCAACTTTGCAAGGCCTCCATGTATCTAACAAGGGCAGCAATCTTGTTAGTGTCCTCCAGCGGCAGGGCAAACAATGGTCTGTGCCTTATGGCTCTTGTTATCCGTCTCCGCTGCGGGCGAACTACTCCGTAGTCAATACAAGTACTAAGGACATGCGTGAGCCATGCCGCGCGCCGCGCCCTCGTCTTTGCTACAATACAGGGCGCCACCGAAATCCTCGCTCCCGCGAAGCCTGCCTTACCTCAACTCTGTACCACTGAGGAAGCGATTAGCACTTACTTACCTTGCTACAGGACATGCAAGCCCTAGCTTTCTATGTACAGGCAGCCCCCCCTGTGGTTTAAACTCCCCATGTTCCGTCTCTCTAGGCCCGGCGGCCAGTGTCAAAAATGGCTTTGCATCTCCACTTATTCGAAAAGCGACACCACTCAATTCCTATCTCAGACCGGGTACCGCACGCCTTATTGAGAATGGCTCGACTGACCGCGTGGTTATGTCTCTGCCCTGTGGCGATGCTGTTCTTCTTGCCCTTTGGCAGCGCTGTGTGAATAAGTTGCAGGGTGCCTTTTTTTCATGCCATGTCACTTGTTGGCCCACTCACCATCTCAGGCAGCTCAACAAACTTGGGGGTTGACTTAGACGTCAAGAACTCAGCAAGCCTCCGGCACTTGGCACCTGGGTGGATCAGGGACAGTGGAAAAAGAGAGTTGATAATCATTGGAAAGGTCACCGCCAAACCAAAATAATGCGCCTCCCGTAATCATAGCCCCAC
Organism: Trichoderma polysporum; assembly: GCA_030278935.1. Lineage (NCBI taxonomy): Eukaryota > Fungi > Ascomycota > Sordariomycetes > Hypocreales > Hypocreaceae > Trichoderma > Trichoderma polysporum. The sequence goes on along the minus strand of JARFTM010000118.1, from coordinate 29,056 downwards.
CCGGCGCCCATCATTTTCTGGCTCTTCCTCGCCTGGGCGGCAAGAGAAGCTCTCTGAAAGGCTGGATTGGAGACAACCAAGGCCCAATACAACTCCCTGGGCGCCATGCAGCCAGCGCCGGCCTCCATATCCAGCGAATCGTTTTCCTGCGTCCCCCATCCAAGCCACCCTGCGAACTTCCAATTAGCGTCAAGGTTGCAAGCCAAGCCAATTTATCATTTATGTATTTTTTTTTCCCCTTCCTTTTCTTTCTCCTCACACCCTCCCCCCCCTCCTCTCCCGGGCTTTCTCTTCTCGGTGTAGCTCCAAGTTGGGTAGGGAAGCTTCTCGTCCATAGCCCCAAAGGGACTCTCGCCATCCCCACGTTTCTAGTTTTCCTTTCCTGCGAAAGGCGGCCGCAGATCGAGAGGCCCTCGGCTATGCAGGGTCAAAGCATATCGGCCCCGGGTATTGGGCCATGGCCATTAACTACCTTTCATGCTTTTTTTGCTCTCTAATCTCAGCTGTCGAGTGAGGCATACAAGAGCCTGACGAGAGGTATCTAATGAATTCCTCGTGTAAGCCGCTTCACATGCCGCTGACACAGTGGACGATCTTTTGCTGCCTTGATGGTTGGGGAAGGGACACATGAATATCTCTCATCAGTGCGGAGCGCACAACGTACTACGAAGTACTAACTACAATTATTGATGTGGGGTTTAACATGAATACCCTGTCACTTGTTCATGTCTGCCAACTCTCTTGTTTATGTTTTTTTTTTGTTATGTTGCTGCTACTTTGCTGCTGCTACCGCCGCTGTAGCTGTTGTTGTTCTCCATATGCCTCACCGGATGCCACTGCCGCCGATCCTCATCACCTATTCCCTCTCCGTCTTGCCGAGCTGCGAGTTTCTGTGCATTGACCTCTGAAACTAGTATTCTGCTCGTACAATATGCCGCGTCAATGCCGCCGCATGGTTGCCGTCCATCCCTGCTTTGTCCCGGTCTGTCATATAGACAAAAACCTTCCTGAACCGGAAATAACGTAGCACGCCCTCGGCCAAAAAATTCCCGGGCTTTGAGCGGAATCCTGCTTTGTCGATTAACAGAGCCAAAAAGCCAGGGACTTGGCTTCGCGGACAAGTACGGAAGACAGCCTCCTTGGTTTGCACGGTCGCTCGAAGAGCGCTGTCCCTCGTCCATCCGGCGGATTGCCCACCTTAATGTTGGGCTTTGGGGTATTAGATCATCGCTTGATAATGGTCACTAGGATTGGCAAAATTAGTTCTGCGTATTCATTCCAGCCTTTTGTTCAATATCGCAGTGGAAGAAGAAATAAAAGGGAGTTGTAGCAGAGGCACGCTCATGCATGTTCCTCCCTCTCAAAAACAGTTGCGAGATTAAGGAAGCAAATTGTAAACAGCACTTACCAACGTCTTCGTCATCCAATTCATGTGCCAACCCGACTCTCTGCGGCTGGTGCTTTACCGACTTGCCATAAACAATGGCTGACTTGAATTGTTCCACAATGCTGCGGTGAATGGCATTGCACTAAATTTGTGTAACACATATCAGTTAAGAGTAATGCGTGGAGGGGTGTGCGCCTGCTTCGCAAGGGGGTTTTCTGTTACTCACAAAATCTTCCACGGTGCATCTCGACGCTCTGAGTACAACAGGGGCTGAGTAGTCGGGCTGCCTGCCCTTGGGCTTTGTATACACTCGTTTCAGGCTCAGCTTCTCCCACATGGCCTCCATGAGCTCGTCAACGTTCCATCCATGCTCTGAACTGATGGGAACCGCATTGGGGATTCGGTACAACAAGTCCAGCTCCTCAATGCTGATCGAATCAATCTTGTTGAGGCAGTAGACTACCGGAATGTAACTGTTCAATTACATTAGCATCCCCCGCGTCCACATGTCGTTGCTGCGTAGCTTCGGTAGCAAGTTTACAGGCCTCGTGACTCACCTTCGGCTTTTTGCTTCAATGATATCAATCAGATCATCAATGGTGGCATCGCATCGGATGGTAATGTCGGCCGAGTTGATACGGTACTCGCTCATGACGGCCTTGATCTCGTCGTGGTCGATATGCGTAAGTGGCTGAGTACTAGTGATGTTCAGGCCACCCTTGTCCTTTTTCCTGAAAGTGATATTCGGCGGCTCTTTGTTGATACGGATGCCGAAGCCTTCGAGCTCAGCTTCAATGACTCGTTTGTCCGTCAGGGGCTTGTTGACGTCCAGCACAATAAATATCAAATGGCACGTCTTGGCAACAGCGATGACCTGGCGACCTCTTCCTCGACCATCCTTGGCTCCCTCAATAATTCCAGGCAAATCAATCATCTGCAAGGGGGCACCTGCAGGCATATCTAGTTAGTCCTTTCATCCTAACAGCCGAAAAAAAAGAAGAACAGAACATATGGCCCAATGGCCTAGGTTTGTTTATACAGGGTACACACCATTGTACATGACCTGACCAGGCACGGATGTCAGGGTTGTGAATTCGTAGGCAGCGGCTTCGGAGTGCTGGCCGGTCAATCTGCTCATCAGCGTACTCTTGCCCACCGACGGAAAGCCGATGAAGCCAACACTGGCCACGCCCGTCCTGGCCACATCGAAGCCAGTTCCGCCACCACCACCGCTGCTGCTAGGGGTGAGCAGCTCGCGTTTCAGCTTAGCTAGCTTGGCCTTGAGCTGGCCCAAGTGATACGACGTCGCCTTGTTCTTTTGAGTCTTGGCCATCTATGCACACAAATAAAAAATAAAAATCGTCAGGGTCTCCCTTCTCTCGAATATAGAACGCTCACGCCGGGTTTCGGAAATATCCCATCGTCGCAAGGATTTTCGGTTCGGAAAGACATACCTCGGCCTCAATCTCCTTGATCTACATTGCCCAATGTCAGTCAGCCAGTCCGTCGCTCAGTCGGGGAAGAAGCAAAAAAAAAAAAAAGAGAGAGATGCCATACCTTTTCCACGGTGGTCGACATGATGCCGGTTAGTTACCAACTATCCCACTAAGTTCCTCGATTTTCCCTTCTTCGGTCTCTTCCACGATACGTGGCTTGTGCTCGCAATGCCCGCAGCGATGTTTTGCAGAACGACGATGCGACGTAAAGGGAGTCTGTTCTGTATGCCCAAACTCTTTGTGTGTGGTGGTGGTAGCATGAATCTTTTGGAAGGATTTTGGTGGGGTAAATTTCTGGTTTGTGGCTTGCGCGTGGCCAATGATGTCAGCGCCTTGCTGGACCAATCCGCTTTGGGGAAGAGGGCATTTGTCGTGAAATGGAGTTATTGAGCAAGACGCTTTAATAGTTGTTTTGTAGTTGTTTTGTTTCTATAACTATGCCATTCATTACATTATTATCAACCTAGCAGGCGCGCAGAATTACATGTAATGTATATATATATATATATATATACACATACATACATATCCGTATACAGCTCCTACTGGCATCATCGCCTTATAAATACAGCCCGCAGACGGCATACAAGAGAGCTAAAACTTAGCTATATTTAACACAAGGCTATCGTCGTCCATGTATCTTCATCATCCCAATTGTTCCATCGGGAACTACCAAGTGAACAAAAAAAGAAAAAGCCATCAAGAGTTCTGTCCATCTTGTTTTGCCGGAAACTCTGGCATCACAATAAATAAAAAAGAGAACGCCTTCGTCTCACATACAAGCTTTGCCTTTCCTCCATCCCTCCATGCCTGTCCAAAAAAAAAGAGACAATTCCTGTAGAAGCATTGACTTGTTGCAAAAGAAAACAAGTAGACTGTCCAAATATACCCGTGGCATACATACCATAGCACTCCGTCCAAGCTATATAAAAGAAAAAAGAAAGAAAAAAGCTTTTTTTTCCCCTTTGCTCATGCCGTAAAAAGTGTGTAGACCCCCGTGTCAACCAAACAAATAAATCATCCCCCCCCCCTTTGGCACCCACCAAAAACGTGTATTGCATTGCATTTGCATCAAAGTGTGCATAATATTGCGCGTGTGTACAAGGGAAGCGCGCGGCGTTCTCGTCCTTTTCCCACCATCCTCCAAGTCTATAGACATTTACATGAAAAAAGCCAAAATGAAGCAGAAGAAAAAGGGAGAAAAGAGTAAGCAAGCCAGAAACCAAAGCAGAATGTGTCGCAAAGATTATACAGCATGAGTTGATTTCATGTATTTCTTCTTTCTCTTCCAGATCAGTTTTCGTCATCAACTGGCTGATCCATTAATACCATTAATTTTATCACTCTCCATCGTTGCCTCGTCCTTGACCCTATCCGGGGTAGCATGTCCATTCGTGCCGTTCATGTTTGGCCTAGCCCGTGGGATCGAAGTTGGGCTGACTGGAGAAGAATGGATGCCATTTGCGAGCGGCGACGGGCTCTTTGTATCCTTGAGGAGATGTCCAAGGCCTTGATTCATGCAAATGATGTTGTAGTCTGTATCGTCGGGATAAGCACGAACTAGTCCTCGTCGAGGAACTCGCATCTCTGGAAATGGGTTTGAGCTCGTTTGAGACAGAGTTGGCAGCTCTTCTCCGATAAGAATTCCGTTGACATAGTATTTAAACCGTGGGGCGAAGCCATGATAGCGGCCAACATCCGGATCTTGTCTCCACTTTTCAGATGTCCTCCATCCTTTGGCCTGCTGCTCATCTTCTAAGAGCTCACAGTACTCTACTCCTAGTTTGATGCCTCGCAGGTGTGGTGTATTAGGCACGATATACATAAAATCAGATACCTACGTGAAGGGAAAGGGAGAAAAGAAGAAGACAAGGTTAGTAAAATAGCCATAAAGGATGATAGGAGAGGATAGCGGGTTTCAATTGCTTTGGATGCAACTTACCTTCACAAAGAACATGTCCATTGCCTGGAACTTCTCCCATGCCTCTTGTTTGAGTCGGTCTCTATTCTCATAGCTCAGGCTATGGGGCTTCTCATCGCCGTAGCATCCAGGCAGCTGCTCGCCAAGTTCCCACAGCTTCTCAGCAAAGAGAGTGTAACGACTCCACTCCGTCCTCCATAAACTGAACTTGGCAATCGGAGTAACTGGTACGCGTGCCCAGGAAGAATCTAATTTGTGCGTTAGTATAAGAGGTATGCTCCTCATTATTGGAGAAAAAAAAAAAAAAAGAGGCAAAAAAATTGTTTCTGGCTTACATCTAGGTAGATTCAGGTCTTTCTCTCCTAACAGCAGGGCAACATGCGTGTTAAGAACCCACTGTTCACGGCCCTCGGCGGTATTGTTCGCCTCAGGACGGATTGTGTCGTATCGGGCACCGCGCATGTACTTGAATTTTTCGGCAACGGCCGTAGTCTTAGGGTTAGACGCCGTAGAGAGCCACCGCATCAACGGGGGGAGCTTCTCCAATCGAGCACGCTCTTGTTCCTCTCTTAGGCGTTCTTGTTCTTCGCGGCGCTCTTGCTCTTCACGAAGGCGCCGTTGTTCTGCTTCTCTGGCCGCTCGCCTTCGCTCCATTTCTTCCCGCTGAGCACGTTCTTGGCGTTCACGTTCCCGACGCTCCTCTTGCTCGCGTAGCTGTCGAGCCTCTTCAGCTGCTTTACGTTCCAGTTGTTCTTTGTGAAGTCGTTCTTCCTCTTCTCGTCGCTTCTGCTCTTCCTCTTCCTCCTCCTTCTTCCTCTTTTCCTCTTCTTTCCTCTTCTCCTCTTCTTTCCTCTTCTCTTCTTCCTTCTTCTTCCTCTCCTCTTCTCTCTGCTTCTTCTCTTCTTGTTCTTGCTTCCTCTTCTCTTCCTCTAAGCGGCGGTTTTCTTCTTCGTGTCGACGGGCCGCGGCCTCTTCAGCCTCGCGCCGTTCACGCTCAGCTTGCTCACGAAGTTTGGTACGCGCCTCTTCTTCTTCTCGCTTCTTTCGAAGCTCTCGCTCTCGCTCTTCCTGTTCCTTTCGCTTCTTGGTCTCCTCCTCGCGTTGGCGAGCCTCTTCTGCTTCTCGTTTCCTCCTCTCTTCAATTCTAGCGCGGCGTCGTTCCTCCTCTTTGATGCCGTCTTCTCTCTCAGCTGTTTCTTTCTTCTTGGCTTGCTCTTCCTCGCTTTCTCGAGCTCTTCGATCACGAGATTTCGGCTGCTCTTTGACCTGGTGAGCATCTGGCATTTCAATATCATCATCTTCTTGCTTGACCCGTATCGACTTGTCGCCAGAATTGTTTCGGTTCGAATCCTTTCGCTTGGGATCTCGTTCATCGTGACTGCCCTTTGGCTCTTCTTCACGATTCCTTCGGGGCAGGAGAGCTGAAGATTTGGACGAATTATCCCGTGATATACTAGCTTTGCGGGGCTTTGCTTCTTCGGAGACGGGCCGCCTCGGCAATCGTTTCTCTGGATTGTCGCTCTCAAGCCGTCGGCGCTTTACAGGCGCATCGTCTTTGTCAACATCGCTTGGCCGATCAGGTGTAACACTATTTCGGTGTCGTTTCGCGACCCCGTCTCCGGATAACGGTAGACGATCCCTCGATTCGTCGCGCTTCAAAGCCTTGGTCCTATCGTGATACTTCTCAGACAGCTTAGGCTTGTCCGCACCATCCTCATGCCTTGATTCGCTAGGGCTCGACGGCTCCTTCGCTCCGGACGACGTGGTAGATGCCATGCTGCCTCGCTTTTGCCTTTCCCGCTCATCTCGTAATTCGCCTTTGGATATCAGCTTTCTTCTCGGTTTAATGGCTTCTCCATCTGATGAGATACCAGTAGCATCCGATTCGGTCCGTTTTGGTTTGGGCACCACTTTACGAGCGGGAGGAGCAGGGGAGGCTTCGCGATCTGAGGCATTTGAGGCGATGTTATCTTCTTTCCTCGGTCGCCCAGGACCTCTCCTTTGAGAGCTATCGTCGCCGCCGCGACTGGTGAAGGAATCCGATCTCCTTTGATCCCTCGGGGTGTCCGTCTTGAGGACCGAAGTTTTCTTTGGGTCTCGAGAGGGGCTAGCAGCGCTTCGTTTAAGCGATCGTGAGTCGTCTTTGGCCTCTTCTCTCTTGTTTCGCTTCTCCTCCCTCTCTCTTTCCCTCTCTCTCCGCCCAGGAGACTTCGATTTGGCAGAGTCCTTGTGGGTCCGCTTATACTCATCGTACGCGTTCTTTAGCATGTGTTCCTCTTCTTTCCAATTAGAACCCTGCCGACGACGGGCAATTTCGTAATATGTCTCTCCTTTAAATCTCTTGGTAGGGTCAAAGTTTTGTTGTTCCAGAAGCAATTCAACAACTTTGATATTCTCCTGGCCAATCGCCGCGAGCATTGGGGTTGCAAATTCTGGCTGTAAAGACCTGACGGGAAGGGGGTCCGCACTGGCGCCACCTAGGCCCAACAAAAGCTGAATCACCAAGTCGTGGCCTCCTCTTGCCGCGGCTACCATGGATTCGGGGTCATCGAAGCCCTCTTTGACCTGCAGGATGCGGGCTACCGTCTCTTCATCGCCACGCCCGGCAGCCTGCCGCAAGGTTTTGTCGTCCAAAGGCATGTAAAGCAAATCATTTCTCGTCTTGGTTGAGCGAACGGTCCCTGTTCTGCGACCTGTCGACATTGTTGCGGCTGGAGAACGGCGAGGACTGTCAGGGGCATGTGAGTCCCGCGCGTCGTGGTAATCATGGGAGTGACGGTCTTCAGAGGTCCGCCGCCGTTCGCCCTGTCGCTTTTTGGCCGCCAAGAGCAACGCCCGAATCTCGTCACCATTCTCAGTGTCTTCCGTAACTCTATCAATGGGTTCCTCGCCATTCACGTTAGCCTTACGCGGATTAACACCAGCCTCCAGGAGGAGCTTGACGACGCCAACATGACCGTTGTCGACTGCGTCCAGTAAGGGGGTATCCTTGTCGTAGTTGACACAATCCATGTTGCAGCCGGCGTCGATGAGCAGTTTAACGATATCCTCGCAACCATTAATCGCGGCGATTTGTAGAGGCGTGTTCCCGGCATAGTCCGCCACATTCAAGTCCTCAGGACGATCGGAAAGTCTCCTCTTGGCACTCTCGTACTCGCCACGTGCACAGGCTCGAGCTAGTAAGGTTTGGCCATGTGCATCCAGGTGTTTCTTGTGAGGTGCCATTTTCACGGGCGACGCATGAGACTCAGGCACAGCTGGAGTAGCAAGACCTCGTAATTTGGAGCTACGGGGATGAGGACTCCCGCTGGCTGAGGACTCGTCGGACTGATAATCTGCAGAATGTAGAGGAGGCGGTAACCGTTTCTTCTTAATGCTGCTAGAGAGATGATGGGCGGGCAACTGCGTCGAGACGCTTCTACGATGCTGTCGAGGGTGAGGAGAGATGGAGCGTGTCCGAGTCCGGGAGTCATGCTGAGATTGCTTCAACGCCGATTTGGGCTCCTTGAGCGTGCGCCCGTTGTCCAGGGTGACGCTCGTGGTTCGCTGGCGACGAGCCTTTCGCTGGTCGGCTTCGTCGTCGGACTCGGCCTTGGGGGCCTTTCGCTTGTGCGGCAACAGACGCTCTCCAGACTTTAGCTTGTCACGCAGGGACGATGAGATGGGCTTGGCGGAGGCGTGGATGCCTTCAGAGTCTGAGGGTGAGGCGGCAGCCACAACGTCGGATCGCCGACGGCGGTGAGGTGGAAGCGGATGCTGCTGGCGATGCTGGTTGAGATTGTGGGGAGGCGAAGTTGGTGCAGAACTCAGGCCGCTCGAGGCGCCGTCCTTGCTACGAGGTTGACAATCTTTGTCGACAGGGCCTGGCAACCGTTTTTTGATGCCCTCGACGGGTCGGCTGCCAGCTGCATTTTTGTCGCCCTGGTTACTGGCAGCGGCCGGCTGACCGTTGCCTTTGCCCGAGTCGGCGTCGCTCTCGCTCCTGTCCTCTTGCCTCACCTTTCGAACCTTGGAGGGCGAATGGCCATCTTTCCCCGGAAGAACAATCGTCTCGGCGTCTGAGTCGCGGTCGGGACCAGGTGCATCGTCGTGTCGGGCAGCCGTGGAAGACGACAGAGACGACGACTCCCTCGTCTTCAGCTTGGACGGCGATGACGCCCTCACGGAAGGGCGCGGCTTTGGATCCGTGTCGGAGCCAGAGCCTCGTCGTAGGCGCTCGTGTTTGTTTTGCTGCTGCTGAGGGGGAGGGCCAGCATGCTTGGGCGTGTCGGACTCGGCAGCATTCTGCGCGTCCATGACATTTATCTTCGAGAATTGCCGGTAGCTACCACCATCATGGAGATGAAAGGAGTTCGGCAGCGTGGACGCCGAAGGGGAGATCGATTGATCTGGTCACGTCGACCGCCACGTCAGAGCTGCTGGCAATAGCCACCTGCGGAGATGGATCAGATGGAATGGGGGGAGAGCCTAGCAGCCGGGGATTTTAGGCACGACAGCACCGGTAGCAAATGTAGCACGCCGTTATGGGTAGTCCAGCCGGCACGGAAGTGGCCGTCTAGAAAGAAAACAGATGACGGAGAAAGAGATAGAATTGGAGCTGCTACGATGAGGCTGATGGGGGTGCGGCGAAAATAAGCGGCGGGAGACGAGTCGATGCTTTTTTTCCCGGTCGGTGGTCGAGAGAGCAAAAGACTGGAGTTCAATGATGAATCGAATGAAGCGTGTTCACCGTAGCGCAGCTCAGGGCACGGAGTACGGATGGAGAGCTATTAGCGGACTTCAAAGCTGGGAAAATAGTTGGAAACTGCCGGGGCTGGGAGCTGGGGGGGAGACTCTCCAGCGCTGCAAGTACAGGCATGTACCAGTATGTACGCACTAATCATGTCCAATACTGGCCACGGCGCTGGCGCTGGTGCTGGTGCTGGGTGCTCATACGAGGCCGCAGCGGAGTACCTGCGAGTACCAGTCAGGAGACGGAGGAGCAGAACTACTACTAGTACTAGTATACTATGGAAGGTAAACTACAGGTGCTAGCAGCTGGTGCCGGGCTACTAGGTGCTATGGAGGCTAGTGAAGTGGACAGCACAGCACAGCAAGGCAAAGCACCAACGCAGCACAAGCAGAAGGCAAAAGGCAAAAAGCAACAAAAGGCCAAGCACCCGGGCCAAGGACTTGAGACTGGGTCTGCAAACGGGACTCGATTCGAAACTCAACCAAGGCTGCTGCCGCCCGATTGGCTGTGGCCACCAGCCGCTCCAGCCGGCGCAGCGCCTTCGCGGTGCAGTTGTGCGGCCGAAACAGCGGAGCTCCAGCCTAAACAAACCCTGTCGAGCCCTGTTTAGCCCTGCCATCCCGCGTTGCCACCCTCCAAAGCCCCTCAAAAGGCTTCAAAAGGCCCCCAGGCCGTGGTGTTGCAGCGGTCCCCGCCGCCCACCAATCATCGCTGCAGGCGGCGCCGGCAGTCCTCGAGCGCACCTGGGCTTGAAATACGGATGCCGTCGCCTCGTTCTGCAAGCCGGAAAGATAAAAAGGAAAAAGAAGAAAAAAGAGAGCAGAGAGAGCGCCCTTGCTCGGGGAGAAGCCCCAACTGCTGGTACCAGCATTTTTCACATGCACGCATCCGACCGCTCTGCCGTGCTGTGCTGAGCCATGCTGGGCTGCGCTCCATTGCGCTTTTTTCCTTCTTATTCTGTGCGACCTGCAGCATGAGCACGGCAGGCCTGGCTGAGTTTGACTGCCGGAGGCGGCTCAACGCGACGCCCCCAAAAGCAATGCGCTGCAGGCCGATAACAGCACAGCAGTCCCAGCAGTGCTCGGCTAACCCTAAACGGACGCTCAAACTGGCATTTTCTGCTGTCAGGAGGAGAAAACAAGACGCTGCAACCCTGGCATTACAGCAGATGCTCAAGCGTCCACTGCCCGTCTCTTAGCTTGATACGGCTATTCGCTGGACTATCACCCTATCACCCCATCGTCCCCTCTTGCGGACATTCGACTATTCGACGCTTCCTAAGACAAACCAGCCATCCGCGCTCGCAGCTCTGATCCGGACGGGGTGTCTCACTCATTAGATGGGTCTCGGTGCAGCTCGACGCAGCCTCTTCCCACGACTTGTTGTTGCCTGAATTCTGCCTACCTACAGCTATCATGGCAACCGGAGGCATCGGCGACGCGTGGCTCCCCTCGTCTCTCGAAGCGGCCAAAATCACATCGCTCCCTCCGACCTCTTATTATTTGCCCAATTTTATCAGCGAGGATGAGGAGCGCCTGATTCTCGATAAAGTGTGTTTGCCACCGTGACCGGTGCTGTCGATTCTGCTCTTGGCCTGCTGCAGCCTCGCTGATGACGACCCCCCTCACCTCAGATTGCCGCTGCTCCTCGGCCACGATGGAAGCAACTCACGCATCGACGTCTACAGACTTGGCCATCAGATCTCGTTCAAAACAGGCTACTCGACGCACCGCTGCCTCCTTGGCTCGAAACGCCCGTAGTATCGCGGCTGCTGTCCCTCCCGCTCTCCGACGACAACGACGGCGACACTGTGAAACACATCTTCACCGAGAGCCCCCATCAACGCCCGAACCATGTCCTCATTAACGAATATCCTCCTGGTATTGGCATCATGCCGCATAAGTTAAGTATTATGATAAAGTAGATGGAACCCTTCCCAGCTTCGAAATGCTCATCCACCCTAGGATGGCGCTGCGTATTGGCCAGTTGTGTGCACCGTCAGCCTGGGCGCCAGCATCTGTCTAAACCTGTACCGCAGCAAGGAGGACGGCGCCCTTGATCCCGAGCCTGCCTGGCGAATTATACAAGAACCTCGTAGTCTTCTCATCACTACAGCGAATCTATATACAGACTATCTGCATGGAATATCCGACATCAAAGAGGACCTTGACCTATCCGCCGATACGATTGTGAATTGGCCGCTACTTCGAGACCCCGAAGCATTTGCTAGCGGTCAAAGTGCGAGACAAACCCGCACTAGCCTCACATACCGAGATGTCCTCAAAGTCTCTAAAGTTGGCAACCGACTAGGTCTATTCAACAAGCGGTAAAAGCATGTTTATAGCTTCGGGAACCACGTAGTCTAGTATACAAACGGAATGATGGCCCATTTTCCTACCAACTTGTCCGCTCCGAACTTCTCGGCATACCATTTTTTCGTGCCATATGCTGTCGCACTGAGATTTGCCACGACGAATAGCAACGTGCACAAGATTGATTTATTGAAGATGGCTCCTGTGGGTGCCGCAACAACGGCAAGGCTCAGGTAAAGTAGGCATTCGAATGTGTAGTGGGGGCAAATGAGGTACTTGAACCAGCCTTCACTTGGAAGCGTATATTTCTTGAGGCTCGCCAAGTGTCTGTGGCAGTGGTTCTGCTGAGCACCTGCGAATCCAAAGACTGCTGCCCCAATTATGATTTGTGGTGTGAAGTGAATTGGCTGCGGGGACTCCCACGATCGAAGAATTGGCCCTGCGACTTCTTGTTAGCATCACTTCCGAGGGCGAAATAAGCCAATTGCAAAACATGTCCAAGACACGGGACGAACCTGATCCGTGTATCCAGACACTGATGCCCAAAGCTGTGTAATAAGCTACTCCAAGAGCCCAATGGAGAGCCGACATGGGAGATGATCCAGGCTTTGCGACAAAGATACACTCGAGCAGCCTCCTCGCTCCTTGGGAGCTCATCAAAAACCAAGTCACCAGCGTGGCGCTCAGCTCGACCTCGGGAGTTTGACTACCCACGGCAAATTGATGCTGCCTCTCAGCCAGGGCCCGCATGAACGACCCCTTGGACAAGAATTGCCAGCCCCAGAAGATCGACCATAACACGGATACCATGTAGAATTGTATGAACCACGAGTGAGGCACCTGGGCATAGCTTGTCAGGACCATCAGAAATCCCTCCTCAGGCACCTCCTCCTCCTCAGCCTTCTGCCCGGGAGCCTGGCTCTGCTTCGGCCTCCTGGCACCGTAGTCGAATAAGGCCTGGCGCATATCGTCCGGGAGAATGTGCATCGCGAAAATACTTGCAGTGCTGACAACAAAAAAGACTTGGCACCATTCTGCCGGCGTCTTCTCGCCCACGCTAAGCAACCCAGTTGCGCTGTCCATCTTTGCCACTTTGACTACTTGTCTGTTATGGAGAAAACAAAGTCTAGCTGCTGAATATGAGAATGAATAAAAGGGAAAGAGAGAGAAGATATAAAGCAGGAGGATAAAGTTGCAATCGGGACGTAAACTTTACATATACCGTTCCCTACCTCAGTTCCTGGTGTATGGTTAGTCGAGAACTTAGCGATTAGGCCACCTTCTACTATAAATGTACCCCGCAGGTCGCACATGACAAAGCGCCTCTTGTTCCGCTTGCTCGTCTGGCCTTGATCAACACACTTCAAGTCGGCGATAAAGGGCCAACAACATGCTAAGGAGCTCTGGCGCCGTGCCGCTGTGGGGCTGTGGGTTGCTTCAAATGCCGCGTCTTAGCCAAGTACATGCAAGTGCTTGCGGTTGATATGATATCTCCGAATTCTAATCAATTACACGGTTAAATGGACGACGTGATTTGTGAGCAATGAAATGGCGTGAGCTGAGATAAACAGAAGTGATGCCATGCCAAAAAGCAGACTAACAACAGCACTGCAATAGTGAGAGGAACAATAAATGAGACTTACAAACTACCTAAGCGAGCAGGCAATCCTTTGAATAACAAGAATGGGCACGGGGAGTGGAGACGTTTTTATACCTGATACTAGCACCTAGGTTGCTAGGCTACTGTAAATAGGTAGGTAATTTTTTTTATTGATTTTATTTAAAATCCGTCAGTCTATATAAACTTACCTGCCGGTACTTCTATAGACTAGTACTATACCTATAGGAATTCTACTTGCCTCCCTGTAGATCTTCCTTTCACAGTCTTGCTTTCCCCCCCCCCCCACCGTTTCGCAGAAGGTAAACTCATATCTAGAGTGCAGGGTAGATTTGGAGGAGTTGTATTATCAAGTTCGCCCGTTAGTGGGGCAGATTGCACCCAAAGAAAGCCGCTTTCATGAGGTATCTTGGAGGATGAGGTGTAACCCAATTGGTAGATTTTCTTCTCTCCTTGCTCAACAGCCGTAGATGTTAATTACGATTGACCTAACAGGCTTATTCTAAATAGATGTGATATTATCTGAAGCTTTGATAGCACTGTATGCGTCTACCAAATGCCTCCGAGGCCTCGTCACACCAGTGCCACCAATGTTAACTACCATCAGATATATTACTGCCATCTTGATATAAGAATTTAGATGTAATGTCTCAATTTAGAAATACATACCTTTGAGATATCCTAGTCTATCCAATGTACTTCTATAGGTAGATAGGCACCTATTCATCTTCTTTTACCACTGTACCTATTAGTTAACTGAATACCTACCCGGCCAAAGGTACGCAAATTGATCCCTAACATCCATAAAGATGGCAGTTGCATGGACCAATGTTTCAAATCATGGGGCCTTCCGCATTTGACGACAGCAAGTTTGTCCGAGTCACGTGGAGAAGATGCTCAAAACCAATTCTATGATACGGAGCAACGTCATTGTTTCCTCAGCTATTGCTGATCACGAGATTTTATGGCATCTACTTTACAACGACTTCAGTCGCAACGAGGAGATAATTTTCGATATACACATATTTTATTTTCACTCTATTATACTAATTCATTTACCATGACCGATAGGATTGTCATCCCTTTGTCCAAATCTTGATCCCTTTATTTCCCAATACCCAAGATCGCCAGTTCCAATATCCATTTTGCCTCGCCGGCTTTTACCAAAAGAATGCGCCTTTAGCAGCCCCAAGTCTTGCATTGCTGCTTGGGATTGACATTCTTATTGATAGTCAAGCAGTCTTGGTACTGAGCCTGGCACTTCTTCGCCGCATTGGAAGGAGTATTGTCACCGAAGCCCCAGTTCTGCGTGAATTGGCTGATGCCGAGCGAACGCTTGGCCACCTCGCCGCGCTTCCACCGGCCGCTGGAGCCATCTTGACAGCCCTGCTGGTAGATATTTGTGCATTGCGTATACTGCTCCTTGCACGCATCGGCACAGGCATTACCGCAGCCCGAAGGAGGGTATGAGGGGCATTTTTGACTGTTCTGGTTAATGTATAGCTTGAAGGGGTTGCTGCGCCAGTCGCTATAGATGTTGTTGCAGCTGACAATGGGCAGAGAGATGCCGCCGACAGGATTGCCTGGACCATAACCATACTTGGAGTTAGAGGGTTGCGTGCAGATATTGGTAGGAGGAGGAGGGCAGTGGGTAGGCGTTGTGGTGGTAGCTGGAGGCTTGCTTGTCGTGGTCGCAGGGCAAGGAATGACGGTAGTAGACGTCTTGGGAGGACTGCCGCCCTGGCCGGGGTTGTGGTTCCAACAGTCGCCCTTGGAGCACTTGCCGGACACGCAGGTCGAGCCGCAGTACTTCTGAATGCTACCGCACCATTGACCAAAGTTGAAGCACTGAAGGGCGCCGGGGAAGCCGGCCTGAGCGAAACAAGCGGCGACACTAGCAGCACAAGTAGAGTAGGCCTTCAAACAATCCTTCTCATTACTCCAGTTGGGTAGAGGGGGGAAACACCAGTTACCACACTTATACTCGCAAGAGGGGGGAGTGGTAACGGTAGCCGTGCACAGAGAACTGGTGGTCTTGGTGCTGGTACTCTTGGAGGTTGTTGTGCACTTGGTGGTGGTAGTAGTCTTAGGAGGAGGAGGAGGCGAAGTGGTACTCTTGGAGGTCGTTGTGCACTTGGTCGTGGTGGAAGTGGGAGGAGGTGGTGGCGGAGTAGTTGTCGTCGTGGAAATGGTAGTGCTGGAGCTGGGAGGAACGTAGCCACATGGCTCCAAAGACTCAAGATCTGTGGCGATATACAGATTCAAGAGGCCACTTCCGCCGCAGGTCTCTGAAGAGTTACCGTTGCAAAGGAAATTGCACTGAGAGTCATCCACCTTGGCAGTGTTGTTCGCAAGAACGTTACCGCACCAACATTCGCCTCCAAACTCAGTACCGGCCAAGGGGAAGCCTTCTGCCTCACAGGCAGTCAAGCAAGCCTCAGTGGTGAAGATGGAAGAATCAATATCAGCCGACCAGGAAAGAGTGCGACCCAGTTGCGAGTTGTCAGTATAGCAACCAGAGGCCTTGTAATCACCGATGGTGACCTCCTGAGTAGGGAATGTTGGGTCCTGCCAAACGGAGAGAATATTGTTTCCTCCACACGTCTCAGACTTGTTGCCGTTGCAAGGGAAGCTGCACTGAGAGTCATCAATTTGAGGTCCGTCAACGGTGCCGCCGCAGAAGCAAACACCGTAGTACTCGAGGCCAGCATAACGGAAACCATTGCCTGTGAAAAAGCAGAGTGTTAGCCCATCGTCGGATGACAAGAAACAGCCATCAGAGTTGTGAGAATCGACAGCTCGTGGATTAATATGGAGCAAACAAACCTTTGCAGTCAGCAACACACTCTTCAACAGTCATGTTGTCGGAGGACAAAGATGAGCGGAAGATGAGAGCATTGGGGTTGCCAGGGCCACCATCTTGGAAGCAGCCGGAATAGACAAAGGGTTGAAACTTATCCAAGCAAGGAGGCACTTCCACGTTCCAAGCCTGTGTGGACGTCACAAGCGAGAGTGTGGCAACCGCGGCCACGAGGGACCGGGAGAAGGACATTGTGACTGAAGTAGTTTCTTAAGAGGCTTGAGACACGAAGAGCTGGTGTAAGCCGAGTACTCCTTGTTTAGGATCTTGAGACACTCAGGTTGATGGTGATGAACGAGAGATCCCAATGAATGACGATGAGGGTCGGAGCTTTATATACGTTTCGTCAAAGCATGTATTTGCCCTTCGCAGAACATACAACGCATTGACGTTTAAACTAAATGAATCGCCACACCCTTCGAACCGCATACACTCACTGTTCGTGGCATTCGACTCGGGCCTCGGGGGTCTAACTTTCCAGAGATCACCAGATCGGGCTGAGGTATGCCCCTGTGGCATCTCATCCCCTGTTCCCGAGAAAGGCGCGCCACACCGTTGCCCATGTCAGCCATGTCAACCATGTTGCCTGGCGAAGACTTACAAGTTGCAGCGGGCAGAGAAAAGACAGGCAGCAGTACAAACACCTGGAAGCTTGTTGCCAAGCCAGTGCCGATGTCCGTCTAGCCGCTTTGTACTCCATATACTGCTACTAGTACTACTGGAAGCTGTCCTGCAAGGAGGAAATAGCGTTGATGCAAGGACAGGCCAGAACAGTCTGCCGCTTCCATCAGGTCAAGACGAGAAGACTAGGATGATTGAACTAAGATTGGCTGATGGCAACTCTGCTCAGCCGAAAGAAAGTGGGAGCACCAGCAGTACTCATGGTTGGATATGCATGAACACTTTAGGCTGCATTTTACTCTGTACAGTACATGGCACATACCAGATTGCCTAAAGTATTACAGGGCAGAATGTAAGAAGGGTCTTTGAGCTGGTAAATGCTACCACTTCGATGCTACATTACTCTGCTGATAAATATGGGCCAGAACCACGGAGACCGTCTATTGATCGATTATCTGAAAACCATACCGAGCAGCTGTTCTTGACTAGGAATGGGTATATCACGATATACCCGAGTCTTGCCGAGCCTGTGCAGCTAAATAGTGCGTCATAGGTATTAGTTTGTTATTGGTCGGTCACAAGTTACGCTGATATCCAACCTGTGCATATTATGTTCAGTATACTAATCGCGAAGTGATCCTAGAATAGGCACATTGATACTTGACAAAAGCGTATTGAGTAATGCTAACATGCTAGTAGGCGAAAGGTTCAAATGAAGGCGGGAGTGTATAAGTCAAAGCGCAAGACGAAAACTATGATTGGGTGGAAGCATGGTCGGGCGTTTCCGAACCTGCATATGAGGGCGTTCTGGACCTCTCAGCCTCTTTCAATCCTTCTCGGGACCCGACATTGTTTACTTTCTAGGTTGGGGTCCGCCTGCCATTGCGCTTGGATCTAGGCGCAGTCGGTCGTCGTGTCTGGCTATGCGTATATGTACAAACCGCACTTATGCATATTACTCGTATACTACCCATGTACGGTACTGGTGCCACGATTTTTTCAGCTCTGATGCTGGGGTATCGGGGCTTAACGATGGGCGAAATAAGCACGCTAGGCAGGCTTTGCTTCAAAAGATCGAGACCCGCAGTGGATCTCTCTATTGATCTCTCAGTTTACCAAGTACACTGGACACTGGGTGGTGGGAGAAGAACAGAAGGAGGAGGGGGGAGAAGAAACACACTCGGCCAAGACATACGTACGAGTATTAACTGGTGAACCAGTTATAGAAAGGAGCCACCTTGCTGATCTCGCGTGATCAATGGCTGCTTGTCACATCTCAGCCGCGTAGAAGCCATGTCAAGCCGTGTTAGTGCTCTTTGGCATCTCTGCGGTGGAGGGTAGCATCAACAGACTAATATTGCTACGTTAAAAAAAGGACATGAGTAGATGTGGGCACAAGGGCAGACAAAGTTTGTTGCCAACTCATCATGCGTCTCAAAGCAGTTCCTTGTGTAGCATAGCTGCATTCATCCCACAGCTGGAATACGAGCGGGCTGGATTTCTTTTCTTTTCTTTTCTGTGCCGTGGTGGGGATCGCGTATTGGCGGCATGTACGGAGCAGTGTGGAGGAGTATCATTCGATATGCATGACTTGAGAGAAGCGACGGCCTGCAAAATATCTCGACTCGACCGACCGTCCGACGTCCATTACCACCGGCGTTGCTAAGAATAGAAATATTCCTTACGGAGTTTGTACCACTACCACCTTGTTCATATTGTCTCCGAAGGGCGAGCCAACTCATGTTCTGTGCCAGTTCTGAAAGTATTCTCCTGCTAAGCATCAAACTGAGATCTCAGATACAATGGGCAAGACATAGCTAATCGAAGGTCTCAGATACAGTACTAGGAAGGCCAGCATTAAGCAGATCTCCGTCTCCATCAGCCCACAAAGCCTACAAGGTTCGGGTTCAGATTCAGGTTCAGGCTCCTGTCGCTCAAGTTGTGTGCTATTGGGCATACCATGCAAGGTGGAGCCAGCGTCAAA
Organism: Trichoderma polysporum; assembly: GCA_030278935.1. NCBI lineage: Eukaryota > Fungi > Ascomycota > Sordariomycetes > Hypocreales > Hypocreaceae > Trichoderma > Trichoderma polysporum. The sequence continues at coordinate 10,125 of JARFTM010000118.1, read as the reverse complement.
GCTGACCCGAGGTCATTAGCTTCTCGGTCGGCCGGCTGGTCGGCCTGGTGGGAGTGATTGCTTCAGGCTGGGTGGGAGTGTGCTTTTGCCAGGTATGTTAAACTTTGGGCACCTGTCTATTGTGAAGGTGGGTACCCGACGTAGTTTGGATGCTTGTTTTTGTTTTGAATTGGCATTCTTTTATATTGCTCGCGGTTAAAGTCTCCGGTACGGAGCACTTCTGCCACCGCTGCTAATTAACACAGACAATTGCAGATCTTGACACACTTACATCCCACAATCTCAGATATCGCGGATACCAAGTACTGCTACCACTACTACAACGATCTTTGAAATTTCCTCGTCGTTTACACCGCCTCGCCTTGTCACCCACGGCCTCCTCCCTTTTCATCTAAAAATGGAAATATGCGGTTGAACCTCAAGAGCAAGAGGTTACTCAGCTGTAGCGGCCATGCGAGCTCCTCTAGTTCGCTCTCCCTACAGTAACTTCGGCCCCCATCCCTCCCAGCCAGCCGCTCTGTCAAGGGGGAGCCACACTCGCCGGATCTACCCCTGACTTGCCCATCTAGGCTCCCCCGCTCTGCTAGACTAGGATCTCCGGGCTTCGAAGCAAATCGCGTTCGCCTCTTCCCGCTTCACCAACTTTGTCATACTCGTACCATCTCAACACCAAAACAAAAGCCACAATGCACATACAGACGGGAAACCAGCCCTCAGAATAGAGGGCACCACTACTGGTAGCGACTCCTACCAATCGTACGCCCGTCCAAGTTTCGCCTAGAGAGGCCTCATAATGCCGTGTAAACCTAGATTTTTCCTTCTTTTGCTCCGCCACCTGCATTTTATATTAGGCAATAGATTAGAAGCCCTCTACTCGTACATACTTTTGCAGTCGCCCATGTATGCCCGACAACCCAATTCCCCGACATACCAGTAGCATCCCTTCTTTTTGTGCTCTCACCTGAACTATTGATTTGTTGGGCTGCGCGGCCTGCCTTGGGGCCTTTATGCCGTCCCCCCTTGCAGGATAAGGCTGGCAGCGTTACGTCTTTTGTGAGAAAAAAAGAAAGAAAAGGCTAAAGCCAGCATTTGTTAGTCCGTAAGCCTTGAGCTTCTAGTCGCATATTCAGGTGTTATACTTTTGCCTAGATGTGGCAGTCTAGTCAGTACCTGCAGCTTAGGCGAGTGTGAGTAACAAGTTCGCGTTTTTGTTTTGTTTCTCCCATGTCGTGGCTGATTGTGGTCCATTAGATGACGCCTCATGCTCCTTGACTTGATTTGATGCTGGCTTGCGAAGGGCAGAGGGGCCCTAGTGTTGAATTAGAGGCCGATACAACTTAGTAGGCATAGTATCCCGGTTGCTATTCCTAGACTTGAAATTTTGAAGCTGGATACGTAGATGGCCCCTTTGTCATCCAAAAGAATTACTCCTTAGCTGGTATATTCCTCTTCTATGAACTGTGTTGTTAGCCTAGTAGAAGAAACACTTCACTTTGTAGTGATATCAAGGCATAGACTGGGCTCACGTCTAACACGGTCATCATATCCAACAAAACTGAGAAACTAGTGGTCGTTTATTTAGAATTACATCTGTATAGCTCAAACTACCCTGGAGACATCTGTCATAACAAGGCCGCTATCCTTCAACTAATCACGTAAAAAAGAAAGACAAGTTTTTGTGTGCTTTTTCTTCCATTCAGGTGTGCTCGTACCTCAGAGGACGGCGAATTAATGCTGAGCTCTAGAGTACATTCAACGCAAACCATCCTTCCTCTTATTTTTCCCCAAAAACGCCAAGTGCAAAATATGTAGCCAGGACTATCCATGCGCTCATTCCCTTCATGACTTGTTCCTCAGATGAGGAGGAACCCACTTGCCTGCGGTTCGAGAGGACAGAGACTCTGTGGGAGCGGCAGGAGACTCAGTCTTGCCGTTCTCGCCCCGCCCTGAGCCACCTCGCTCAAGAGGTTCGCGAGGTTCGCGAGGTTCGCGAGGCTCGCGGGTAAACTCACGAGGAGAATCGCGAGTAAATTCACGGGGAGAATCGCGAGGGGAGTCGCGAGGAGAGTCACGGAAAGAATCACGAGGGGAGTCGCGAGGTCCAGGGCCTCTGACCGGTGGGGGAACGTTGTCGCTCGCTCCACCGCCCTCCTTGTTCGCTTGTCGGTCTCTCCAGCTTGGCTTGCTGCCAGAACCGGACAACTGCAGTCTCGGCGGGCCAGCTGGGCGATCGCCAGAATCGGCGCGCTCCATCGGAGCACTTGCTCGGACTGGTGCTGGTGCACCGCCTTCTGCGACATCTCTAGTAGTCTCCCTCTCACGCTCCTTCTCTCGCCAGCCGCCCGATCCGAAGACTGGGGGTCGTCGGCTCTCGCCACCAGCAGCAGGAGCCTCTGGTCCCTTGAGACCTTGTTTTTCCTTTTCTGCTTTGCGGCGGGCAAGCGCCTCATCCTCACGTCTCTGCTGAAGTGCTGCCTTCTCCAACATCTCCTGGCGTTCCTTCTCGCGTTGCTCTTTGAGCTTGGCGAGTTCAGCCTTCCTGGCCTCGTCACGGATACGCTGTTCTTCCTTCTCACGAGCAGCCTGCTCCTCCTGTTCTCGGAGGATGCGCTCCCTCTCTTCCAGCTCTCTCTTCTCGCGCAGCTTTCGGTCACGGACTTCCTTCTTGCGGATGGCAATCTGCTTCTCCAATTCGCGCTCTGCATCTCTGCGGCGCTTCTCAAACTCATCGCGGCGTCTCTCGTGCAGCGATGATCTGAATGACTCGTACAGAGGCACCAGGCGGCTAAGACGGTGCTTGAGTTCCACGCTCTCCTTGTGTTTCTCTTCAGCTTCCTTGAGTGTCTTGACCTTGACCGTTTCATAAATCTTGCGATCAAGCTCAGTCTGAGTAGCGTAGTCATCAGCGAGTTTCTTGACCTCCTCCTTTCGGTAAGCTCGCTCCAAGTGGTCGAGTCGCTTGCCGGTAATGCGTAGCTTCTCGTTGACATCGTTCTTCTCCCGTTCCAATTGAGCCAGTTTCATAGCACGAAGTCTGTTGCTATCCAAGTTGTCTATGTCGTCCAGGTCAATGTTAAGAGCCTCGCCGCTCATCTTGAGATCTGCAATCTGCTTCTTAATCTCCTCCTTGCGCACGCGATCATGCTCGGCCTTGATGCGTCGGGCCTCGCGATCACGCTGCTCCTCAGCCAGTCGCTTGTCTTCGGCTTCTTGCAGAGCCTGCTCTCGCAGCTTCTTTTGTCTGGCGTTCTCCTTCTCCTTCTTAGCTTGAATTTCGGAAGCCTCATCCTTGCGCTTCTGGATGATCTCCTTGCGTCCAAGGATTTCGAGGTGCTCCTTCTCCGCGCCAGCCTTTGCGCGGGCCAGTGCAGCGTCATGGGCGGCCAGACGATCCTTGTTAAAGTTGGGATCAATGTAGTGACATGAAACGAAAAGCGATTTGGCAAGTCGAGTCAACTGAGAGCGTACAATCTCGGAAGGTGTGCTCTGCAGACGCTGGACGTTGCCGGCATCCGCCTCAGCAGAGCCAGCAGATGATCCGCTGTGTCCAGCCTTGGCCGATGAGAAGACATCGTTATCAAAGCTGAGGACGCTGGTAGCATGGTCCATGCGGATAGCGAGATCACCCTTCTTGTTTCCGTTCATGATGAACTTCTCGATAGTGCCACGGGTGACCTGGAAAGGCTCAGGGAACTGGGCCAGGCTCTCGACAAAGTTAAGATCCACAGTTTCGTAGACCTGAGACAATTGCTGGAACAGGCGAGTGAGGATAACCTGCTGGAGAGGGAGGATATATTTCTCCATCTCAGCGTCGGCAGCAATCTTGGTCAGGATGGGTGAAATCTTCTTGCAGATGAACAGAGGGTGGAAGTCAACTTCCAAGATGTTGTAGAGATCTCGAATCTCAGGAAGGGATCGCTGGAGGATAGACTTAGACATGGCATCACGGAACAAGCGAGCACGAGATGGGGCCTGGCTCATGCCAAGAAGCGTGGTCAAGCGAGTGTTCTTGTTCTTCCGGGCCTCGTCAAAGTCGACCATGGCGCCTCGGGATCGAGAGGTGCTAATGACAGGGATAGCGAGGGCAGACAAGAGGACAAAAGAAGCAGCCCTCTGGAGATCAGCATCAGAGGCCGGGGGGTTGTCAGCCTTCTTTCCCTGGCCGGAGGCGACCAAAGCCGAGACCTGGCGGAGCAAGGTGTAATATCTTGACCAGGCAGCAGCGTGGAAGAGGTAGTTCTCGCCAACAAGGAAGATTCGAGTGAGCTTCTCGTAGTAGTTGGCCATCATGATATTCTTAGGAGGTCGCTTGCTGAGGTTCAGCAGGGTGTGGATATCCTCGACACTTCGGAAAGCCTCCTGCCAGAGTTCCAGCTCCACGGCAACGTTGAGCTGCTGGAAGCGAGTCTCCAGGTGACGCTGCAGGGTATCAGGGTCACTGAGGTTGATGGCGTGCATTTGAGACGAGTACTTGGCCGCCGTCTGGACATGGTTTCGGAGAAGCTCGCAGAGTCTTCGGAACTCAGTCTTTCGGGTATACTTGAGGCAGAAGTCGAAGGCCTGCATGGCAGTGCTCTGGTAAAGAACCTCGAGGCGAGCATTGTTGCGAAGAATGTCAAGGACGGTTCGGTAAGCCTCCCAAAGGAACTTGAGCCAGGGGGTGACGATGGCACGATCAGTTCGATCACGGGATTGTTCGCCAGAAACGGTGGCGAGGAGGATAGACTCGGGGGTCTCGCTGGCTTCCAGATCATCGATGCTGGAGGTAGCAGCCGTGGCCTCAATGGTAGATTGAACTTCGTCTGCCTTTGCCTGGGCAGCAGTAACCTTCTCCACCGCGAGTTCGATGAACTTTTTCAGGACCAGCTGTGGGGCGGTCAGTAATCCATTGTCTTCTTTCATGTTTTCTTTCGTCCCCTTTTCATTCCTTCAACGCTGAGAGTTTACCCACCTCAATAGTCGAAATGTTGGTGTTCTGGGAGAGATTCTTGTACTGATACAAGGCATCCTTGGCCAGCTTTCCCTTCTTCTGTTCGACAGAGAGCTCGACCAACAGAAGCATAACAGGCTCGAGAGAGGCGATGGCAGCGCTTCGGGAGCGCTTGTTGGTGATGTGCTCATGGAGCAGTGTCAAGGCCGTCGGGGCCTGATTGACCCCGATCAGCTCGTGGGCGCGCTTCAGGACATTTTCGGGTTTTTGATGCGGCGGGGGCGGCTGTTGAAAGAGAGCAAAGTCAGCATCACAGCCCAACGTGGGATTTGCATAGGGGAGGGGTAAAAGCTGGCAATGAGACGGTCAGTCGCATCTGCCTCTGTCCTACGCACCATACTGGGCAACCTCCTCAACGGATCGATATGAGCCGGACTAGGAGATTCGGGGGTAATGAGTAGCCGTCGCAGGCCTGAGGATGGTTGAGATGGGGCGCTGGCGTGGCACTCTTGGTGGTGAAGCGACGCACACTGGGAGGAATTTTTCAATTTCGTGTGTGGACGCTATCCGAGCATGAGGGGCTGCGGAACGACCCATGTCACGTGGTGATTATGTCATCATTTCCCTTCTCTTTGTTGTCGAACATGCACTGGCCAACTTGAGCAAAAGCCGAATAGATCTATACAAATTTGACATTTTATATCAAGTTAAAGTTTGTGCTACGGTGTAAGTTTCTGATTTGCTTACAAGCTATAATTATAACGGCACATAGATCACTATGCAGCCGTAGACTCGGCGCAAATGTTCTGTTACCAAACTAATACACCGTCCTAGGCGCATTTCAGACACGTGCCATAGTGCCAGATACCTTAGTATTAAGGTGTACAGTACCGCACTATTGCTCTGTGCCTATTTCTTCATATCTTAGATAGTAGCCGTCATGGACGATCCTCTCACGTTCCGTTTTGAAGCTTGTACATAAGTGTTTCATATTGTGCCACAGCCTGAAACTTGGGACTTCTGATGGGTAAGCTTTTGGTCACGAGGGCTCATCCGTCCGATTTGATCCAGAACTGCAGGTAATGGCCAAGAACAGGAAATACCCTGGGCTCGACCCTTTCCCGGTTCCGAGTCCGCGGTAGCACAACAACCCAGGGCGTTTTGGTCCAGAACATGCAAAGATCGGGCAATTCGTGAGTAGCCCGGCTGGGGTGCAACGGAGTGGTTTGTCAATTTGGGACTTTTAAATTACTAGTGCTGCTTTTGGTTCATGGCGCTTTAGTGGCCGCGGAATTATTTACAGGGTGTGGCTCCTCGCGGCTCGTACGGGTACTTGTTCAGCGCAAAGTCACATGATCACCGCGGGTGGATGCAACCCAGTCCTTGTAGCCCGTACGGAGCAGTTCGTACCAAAACTGAGGCGCGCCTAAAGAAATCTTATCACGTTCGATGAGCTAGTGCTGGGCAGCCGCAGTAACCAGGCCAGGTAGGCCTGTTATACAGCACAGTTTACTTAATCAAACATCAATCAATTTGAGCCATGGAGGGATCATCATCCCGAAGATCTCGCTCGCGATCTCCGCCCCGACGGGCACCTAGAGGTAGCCGCGGATTTCGATGGAAGGATACGAGCCGCCCAAACGACGACAGCCGCGGTAGCTACGATTCAAGAAGGGACAGAGACCGAGACCGAGACCGGGACCGAGACAGAGATCGGGATCGCGATCGAGATTATGGAGGACGACGACGAGATTACCGCGACCGCTCGCGAGACCGTGGTGGTCGTGACAGATATGGTGGCCGTGATAGACACGAGGGCCGGCAAAGATCCCAATCTCCTCGACGACAGGAATCAGGATCAAAAGACAAGGGCAACGAAGTGAAGAGAGACGGTGACAAGAAGGACAAGAAAGAAAAGAAGGCCCCCAAAGCTGCTCCTGTGGCGGCGGGACAAGAATTCATCATTGTTCATATCAATGACCGCCTCGGCACCAAGTCAGCGATCCCATGCTTGCCGTCGGACACGGTTGGGCAATTTAAGCTCATGATTGCGGCGCGCATTGGACGAGAAGCGGGACAAATCATGCTGAGACGACAAGGTGAACGGCCGTTCAAGGATCACATCACGTTGGAGGACTATGGTGTTTCGAATGGAGTGCAGCTGGATCTCGAAGTTGATACTGGCGATTGAAGAGCATGCTTATTTTTCTTCTTCTTTTCTTTTAAGAGCAGCTCCTTTTGCACTATGCACACTCCGTATTGGATAATCAAATAACCCCGTCTGCTCTTAGCTCTTGTGTGTATGTGGAATCTTGGCGTGCATAATGACCAATTTAATTGCTTACTGACGGATGCTAGATGGCGATGACTGTTGATAAACGCGCAGCTCTGTGTTCTGAACTTGGTGCTTGAAAGTGCTACTGCTCGATGTAGCTTTGTATTCTGTGGCTGGCTTTCATCATTGAAAGACGTTCGAGTTCACAATCATACAGGCACTTCGTACTAAGTAGGTATTTGATATGATGTTGGTGGTGGTAGTACTCGTACTGTAGTAGCAGTATTCGTAGTTCATCGCCCTCTTGTAGCTGATAGGTTCCAACTGTGGAGCTAATGCATACTCATGGCAAACGTCAAAATACTACCTTACCTACTAAGAGGTAGATACTAGGTACTAAGCAACTGCGTAGGTACCTAGGTACCTGGGTAATGAGGGTGATATACGAAGAAGAGCCACATATTTTATTGTTCTATTTCAGCGAGGCGTCGGCCTGATAAGAGTCCCGCAGAGCAGGGCGATTTGGGGTTCCCCTCTTGACAGGATGAAGGATTATCAGGCGAGGCAGAATCTAAGTTGGCAAAAAGACTATCACTCCACCACTGAGGTACTTCGTAGTACAGTTCTTCGTAGGCTTCTCCTTATTGAGACACTCGCATAGCAAGAGAAAAGAAGAAGAAAAGAATGAGGCGGCTACAGTACAAATTACAAGTACTGCCGAACATTCCGTACGGTACTTGGGACTGCGAAATACTTGTACGTGCTAATGAGGAGGGGTACTAGGTTATCATACTCGTACGTGTAATTTAAGCAAAAGTCACGGGGGAGCTGATGTCTTCCCACCAGGTACGGAGTAGCATTTCATGGGTAGCGAACTCCGCCGCTCCATATTGAATGACGTGAGCGATCGCATCTTCCGTTCCTCCGTTTTGGAGTCTTCCGATCTTGTACGGAGTACGAAAAAGGGCAAAAATGAAAAGTAATATACTATTACTAGCACCTGTATATGGCACGGTCGTCGTACTACAGTACTACCGAGCCGTGCAATCGTCACGCCAGCACGTCAAGTACCGCAGATGATTTCGCGGTTGAAATTGCTGACGCGATGCGTCGCATAGGATACGGAGTACGTACTTGTACTTGTAAGATTTGGTCCCCATTATCAGTACCAGTAGCAGGGTTGCCTGGATCCTCTCGAGGCTAAAAAGGGCAATGAGGCTAGCCGGACATGGTCTAAGCCTGATACAGACGAAGAAGCAGGAAGAAGAAGAAAAAGAAACAGGCATTGGTCCTTCTGTACGGAGTACTTGTACTTGTCGAGATGCATGGATGGACGGTTTGTAACATTAGGTGCAGCGCGTACAGTACCTGTACCTACCAGGTATTGGTAATTTAAAGCACTTTACACTTGTACTTGAGAGGAACGGTGCACAGCGATTCATGCTGCTGTTTGTTCAATCCTCGTATACTGTACTCGCCTACTGCTTGTGCCATACTATTTACAGTAATACCTAGTCCTTAGTACAGTAGGTGGTGCATGCCTCTCGCTTCCTCCCTTGCCTCACCGTACAGTGCAGTAGTATCAGTACTTACCAGCAAATTGCGCGCCTCAGCTCTTGGCAATAATTACAGTACTGTACAGCACAAGCAACTCGGCTGCTCGAGAAGCCATCCTAGGCCGGCAAGGTAAGTGCAGGATTAGCGCAGCCGTAGACTTGGTCTTAGCAGCAACGCCTTTACTTAGCTCGTGTCTACGGTAAGGGGTACATGTACTTGTCTTGCAGCCGAAGTGCAGGTCACTCGCACGTTACATGAAGCAAAGCACTGGGAGTCCCACCTTGGGGGCCAATCCTGGAGCAAATCCGCCCGGAATCTCCCACTTTGTGGCCCAGCGCCGTTGCCTTGGTTGCCTTGGTGCGCTTTTTGGTGCGCTTTGGTGTGCTTATTGCCCCTGTCACTCCAATTTCCAGCGCCGTGCACGCCCCACCCAGCGCTCCAGCAGCCACCCGTCCAGGCAAAAAAGAGGGCGCCCACCCCTACCAGCCAGCCAGAGGGCCCCAATAAAAAAAATAGTAGCCCCCTCCCCCCGGAAAGCCCCCTACAGGAGCTCGCCGGCCAGTTACAGCAGTTCCCACTGCTAATTATCCGCCGGCAGCAGCCCGCCAGAAGCAGCATCTCCTGGGGCCCAGCACAGCCAGTGGCGGATTCCTCCAGCTCTCTTACTCCAGGCCTTCCAACCCCCAACCTTACTCGTACACTCACACTCACACTCACACTCTCTTTGCCTCTCTCTCTCTCTCACATTCTCTCACACACATACACGTAACGCACGTCTCGCCTTCGCGATCAATCCCCCCCTCCTCTTATCCCCCCATATAGGAGCCTGTGTGTCGTCGCTGCTTCTCGCGACCAACCAAGAGGGTTTCAAGGACGGCTGGTAAGTCTTTGTCTGACTTTTATTTTGCCTTTTTTTCAATTGCGCTGTTTCGCGATGCACCGAAGGGGGGAGGGAAAGGAGTACAAAGTACCGTCTCGCTCTGGCAAGACATGGCACCGGGACCACGGCTTGGGCGGACTGTACGGCGATGAACCAATTGAATCGAGAGGGGGAAATCAGCAAGAAGCAAAAGGAGCATCTCGACACGCCGCCCTTCTTTTCCTCGTCGTCAGCCGTCATCTATCGCGAGTCAACAGATAGAGAGACGCATCGTCGCTTCTTGCCGCTTTTCCTCTCTTCTCCTGTCTCGCTACCAAATGTGCTTCCATTTGTTGCACTGCCTCTCCCGAGCCGTGGTCACTGTCGCGCCAGCGTGATTGCAGCAAACACTACTTTTGTGTCCTCTTTTCACCCTCCTTCATTGCGCTTGATTTCATATAACCACCAGTCTTTTTTTTTTTTTTTTTTTTTTTTTTTTTTAAT